>CALSBV010012174.1:1240381-1262316 GCA_943590825.1 Bovichtus diacanthus | reverse complement strand
GTGTGTGTGTGTGTGTGTGTGTGTGTGTGTGTGTGTGTGTGTGTGTGCCAGAACCTGGCCTTGCTCAATCCATCATAACCCAGAGACAGGGAACATTATTACACTCGCAGCCCTGACAGCAGAACTCGACAGTATGACCAGTTTGGAGCTGGTCATAGAGTTGGTTGTCAGGGTGAATTGTTGCAACACATGCTGAAGTTCTTCCAAACTGGGTCAGCAAACCAGTGAATCACCACACTGCATCTCATACCCCCACCCACATATTCCTCCTTGTTCTAACTCACTGAAGAAATAGCCTATAACTACCTCTCTCCTTTGCTCTGTTTCTTTATATATTCATAGAACATTTGTCCCTGGAATGTTCTTGTAATATTGGTGATCTTACATTTGGAAATCAGTGGAAATCAATCTGGGTAACAGCTGCATGCAGACAATCTAAACACCAACTCGTGTCTCTAATAGCACGACTTCAAATCTGGATGAGAAAGAATCGACTGATCCCTCCTCGGAAGGTTTTCTTACTGCCGATCCGTGAGTGTGTTATAGAAAGAATGCTTAACTAAACCTGAATCAAAGTCAATCATTTCCGTCTGTCACTCAAATGGGAATTGCCTGTGGGGGGCTCCAAAACAGGTGTGTAATCTACATAACCCAATCACCACATAATCACAGCAATTACATGCACACTAAATTGTGGTTTGTATTTAAAATCCACTGAGCATGTTGCTTGTTTTGGTATGAGGCCCCTCCGTGCCAAGACTTAACTGCATTCCCCAATTTTTACATTTCATTAACTGAATCCCTTATTGTGAGCAGCATCCCTGAAGTAGAATCAATGGGTGTGTGTCCTCAACAGTACATGATTTGGTTTATATTATAATTGTGCCATAAGTAAATAATACGCCGAGCCCAAACAGGCTTACAAGACTGGAGTATTTAGGAGAAGTGACCAGACTCCAGAGTAGCAACATAAATTACAAATAATGCGACACAAATAGACCACTCTGATGTTTTTCCTTTAGAGGCTTTAGAAACAAAGGTAGCAAACGTATAACCATTCAAATTAAAGAGACAAAAACATTCAATAAGGAAATTTAATATGTTTTCAATATGAAAACTAATCCCAATAAGATCAATAGAGAGGAAACGTCAAGGGCCAGAGAAAGGCTGTGAAACTAAACACTTTAGACTCCTTGACATAACATTAAATTCAGCGGCATAATTGTGCTTGATTTGAATATATGTTTGCAATTTGAGTTTTGACAACATATCGTTTAACCAGTTTTCTTCAAATTTGGCAAGAAACTTTTATTCTAATTGTGTTCTAGCTGCATGACAGCTTCCTCAAAAACAGCATGAAGCACTGTAGCCCACAGAGAATTGTGTGATTTACTCCAAAGGAAAAACCTTCTTATTGACTCTGCTTTCTGACATATTAAGCGATCGACTCCACATTCTTATCGTTTCACATTTCCACCTTATTGATCCAGGAATCCAACACATATCTCCAACAGCCAACGAAGGAGTAAACTTATGGCTGAAAAAAACCAACAGCGTGCAGCTCTTTTCTGTAAAGTCTGTGATTTTTACATTCTTTGAAACCCCATATCCCGAAGCATAATTTAATACGGGGAAGACACATGCGCCATAAATTTGTGAGTAAGAAAAATACCCAAGATTTTTACATATTTTAGACTTGTTGACAACAGACCCGACTGCTCTCCCAGCTGGACCTGCTTTTTATCTCCATAGGTAAAAAATTCATCAAGACTAAATCCTAAATATTTATATTCAGCTGTATATTCTAGTGTTACAGTCTCAAAAGTCAAAATGTTCCTACCTATTGCAATAGGTATCCTATCCTGAAATTAACAATCTTATGTTTTTCTTTGATTTATTTTAAATACAAGCAAGTGTTAGTTAGATGTTCAGGGCTCTTGGTCCCTGAGCTCCGCGGCAGTGATTTAGCATTTATGGGTATCAAAAGTGACAAACGTAAGTGTTAGATCAAAGTAATTGATTATATGAATTAGCAGAGGCCACATGATGACACTGTGCAGCCCACAGGACACGGATGAGGTTTTAATTAAAATGCTTGATTGTTCCAACGCTGAATCTTTGTCGTTTACTTTTCTTTCTTAAGCCTCAGTCACCTTTACAAGGTCATGTGACTTTGATATGTTCCTGGAGGTGATGCCCGTACAATTATCTTACCTTGATTTGCAACAGAGAGTTGAAAATATAAATGCAGTGCAGTAACATGACAATCCCTGTGTGAAACTTTATACCATGTTATAGAATATGTCTTGTGATATTCTTGACAGTGACGGATCCTTGAGCCACACCGCTGCACTGGGTGACACGCTTCTCCATTACCGTGAACACGGCCTCTGTAGTTTGTCTTGACTCAATCCCACATACTGTATACTGTAATCATGTGCGGGAGCTGGATTCTCACTGTATGAGACCATGCCTGAATCATGGGATCACACATCGAAAATCCATCTTGTCAGGCTTCAAGTAATCCGCTTGTGGGTCGGACAAATCAGCTGCTGGCAGCTACGCGCGGGGTTTAGGTTTGCGTGACGACACAGTACGACTGTTTGTTCACAACAACGACGAGGGATCCTAAAGAGGTTAGCGTGGATGCTGCAACACCATCAGATATCTGAGAACCTGTGAGTATTTCTTCATCGGAAGAAGAGCGAAGAGTGGCACTGAAGGCTTTTCTCAATGGAAAATATGTTTTCGCTCAGTTTGATTGACAGATAGTTCTACCAATCACTTCCCAAGTATTTTTCTAAACATTTTCCAGTGACAGCTTCTCAAATGATTCTGTGTAACAAACCATCTGGCGCGTCGGGTTAACGTATACTGTCCTGGTGCAAAAAACGTCAAATATGTGTTAATACGCAGCTAAAAATAGATCCCAACAAATGCAGGATTTACTCCTGTTTGAGTAACGTTAGTTAAAATCTATTATTTATATCATATACATACTATATTGTAAACTATTATTTACTGTTTGAAATTGTATTAGTTTCCAGATTTGTGTTAAATATACACATTACATAGTGCCCTTTAAAATTCCCACAGAGGCATAGACTTTACCTTGTACTAACAATCCCACAATGCAATGCGTCACATTTTTTGGATGACAAAATAAGCGTTGTGGGACACTACAACTGTCTGTGTTGTCACAAAAAGATAATGATTCATAAGTGTCCAAAATCTATTTTTTACTGCTCCCTTTAGAGTCAATTATTGAATGTCTATTATACAGGAAGTGAAGGAGTGGACGACTGAGTGATTTCAGCCTTGATCTATTTGAGGGGTTTGTTGACAATAACAAGAATATAGAATACTGGCAGTTTTATGCATTAATAGAGATTTGAGTAAGTGAAGCTTTGGCAGGTGAAACAGGGGATAGAAGTAGAAGGCAGTCGGTGCTGCTAATTACGTCCGCTCGACGTTTTTAACAGCAGGTCTGCAGGTTAAACAGCAGCTTCACTCTGGAGGCTGTCAGGAGAGACATGTCGCAGATGATAGATGAACCAGCATATGGCTCTTGGTGGACCATTAAAGAACGCTCATCAGCAGTGCATACATACATTGCAGGCTCATACCCATTCCTTTGTTTGTACAGATGACTTCGCTTGCGGGACGGACAGTAGCCTCAAACATTTGTCGCCATTAGATCAGCTAAAATTTTGATAAACTGCTGCGGGATGTTATTTTTCCCCCCGGCTATGATCACGGCAGTTTAAAAGCTGTTCTCAATTTTCATTGAAAGACATGATATCAGGCAATCAATCAAATGAACAGTGATGGTCGATTGGTTATCATAATTTATCGCTTAGTCATCATCAGCGGCCTCCAATCAGCCAGATGGTTTTTAAAGCGGCGTCTTTTTTTATTTTTATTTTTTTTTATTCAGTGAAAAAGGAAGCGACTGTTCCTTTTTTGTTTCCAGCTTTAAGCCATCTGTGTTAGTCTGTAAGTATGAGCTGAGTTCTACACGGACGGATATTACACTGTCACTGCAAAGGGCACTGGCTTATTTTATTGAATAAATTGCAGGAAGGTTAAGAAGAAACCAAACAGATGGCAACTGCAGAGCCCACTGGCCCAGAGCAACACCTGTAGCTGGTTACAGCACCGGTATCATTGATCTAGAAAAGGGAGTTAAGAAACATGTGTACGGAGACAAGACAGTTCTATAAATCAATGTGTGCACTGACGTGTGCATTTGGAGGTCTTTGACATGACAATATGTAGATCATAATGTTGTATCACAGCAGCATGCTTTGTTGTACAGATGGGAGTCTTTTATCATGTTAATGCACTTCATATTGCTGATAGGGGTGGCAGGGTACTCAAGTACTGGGAGAGACAGGCATCCGTCACTGCAGCCTCCTTCTTTATCAGATTTTGTGGGCTGAATAAAATTTTGGAACATTAAACTCAAATATCTCAAACTGCTTCCCGTAATACGTGACTGTAAGCACCTTCCCGTGGCTAAAGAAATGAAAACAAATTTAATATTTCGGAATAGTTCCTTTCTCAGAGGCAATGCAAGAAGCTTGCCATGAAACGCAGGATTTATTCACGAGTCATTCCTGCCATTAGTTTACATGTCAGGTGAGTGTAAATAGGCTAGTCATATCACACTTGTGCTCTCGAAAGCATAGACGAGAATGGCGTTAAAAAAAAATAAAAGGGGGCTCTGGTGAAACACATGATAAAGCTCTTCATTTTAACCCGAAGGTATAAAAGCGAGTGAATGCAACATCTAATCCCTCATTTTAATCCCAGCCTGAAGAGAGCATCAATATGGTGACAAACTAATGCTGTGGTGAGAGAATTGCTTGGAAGAAATATGCATTTGCTTAAATTGGTATTAACTGTGATGCGAGGTGGCTGCTAGCAGAGATAATCCAACAGGTGGCGTGCACATGGATTCAGAGTAGCCTACAGGGTGTGTGTTGGCATCATTTTTTTCATGTGATATCACACCCGTCACCTCTACTGACTGGCCTGATAAACCAACAGCTGCCTGTTCTGAGAGGAAAATAAACAAATAATTGTGGGCAGAAATTGAGTAACCTGACAGAGATAAAGTAGATTAGTCAACAATGCATTTAAAAAAAAAATGTTTTGTTTGTGGTTATTCTTTCAACCAAGACAGGTGTTGTTTCCTAACCCTTACCAAATGGTTGTTGTGCCTTAACCCACAAAATATATAATAATGTTTACATAACAGATAATAAATAATACATTTTTAGCCCTACTGATGACACGTGAGCATTTTTCTTCAGAAGCTATCGGCAGGACAATACTATTATTTCCAACACTGTCACAAATTAACGTTGCGTTTTATCCGAAAATTTCATATGGACTGGTTAGATTTAGGCACTAAAATGAATTTGTTAAGTTTGGAGGCAATCGGCAAAAAGAAGTCCGGTTTTATAGAAGTCTATGAGAAAATGTTCCTACTTCTCACTTGATTTATTACCTCTGTAAACATTTTCCTAATGAGTTTATGTCTCAATCTGTAGTTTCAAGTCTTCTTCAATAGAGCCTGGTGTATATTTAGTAAATCATGGTCCCATTTAGAATAAAACAGACGATAAAGCAGCGTATGCTTTAGGGTTTGGCTACCTTGTGATTGACAGGTCGCTACCACGGTGTTGTCCTGTTTTCGCCTTACAGCTTCAACCCTTTGTTGTAGGTTCAGGAAAGTTAATTGTCCCCTAAAAATGTCTTGTTCAGCGTTCGGTTGAACTTAGCTTCACCCTCTTGTGTCACTTCTTCTTGCAAAAAACCCAGAGGGCGACGGCTGAAAATAAATACATAATAAAATAATACTTATACATAAGTTTAATCATGGTCACGGCAACTCACTTTGCACATGCTCTCAAAATCACATATAAATTCCTGCATTGACAACATACTGGGCCCTGATTCTATAAAATAAAACATCTCAATGTATAATGTAGAACATTAGTATATACCATAACAAGTCTTTTTAAAAACAATGATTTTATTTAAATGAAGGTTGAAAGAAAAGGTTCACTAAGAGGATCGTCATGTCTGTATATAGAAATAAATCAGTTACTTAGTTTCCATTTTTGAGAATATTAACACATAAGATTTTAGAGGTTATAGTATTGGGTCTAATTAGACCAATATTTCTTCATCTGAGTTTCCCATTTGATAGGTTTAATGGCAAAACTGCTTCCACTGTTTCTCCACAGACGTTCACTGCAGTTTTGAAGTGGAAGTGATTGTTACATGGCTCCTTGTAGATTAGTAAATTTACTGTTTTTCACAGAAACTGTCTCGAATGTGAGCAGTCGGAAAAAATTATAAATCAAAAACCTAGAACCTGTCTGTTCCTTATAGGGGCCCCGTAGAGACTTGGTGCAAATTAAAAACAGGTTGCCAATTATCACGGAATATAAAGAGAAAATATGAAGAAAATCCGGTAAATCTGGTAAATGACAATTTAAAAGTAAAATGATGGCTAAAGAGGCAGTCTGGCTGTTTTCCAAGGGACATCTACAGGAAGAACGATGGTCCACACTGCGCAGGTCATTTTCCATTGAGAAAATGCCAAACTAATGGCACAGGGGAGTGTTTGAAGGAACATCATTAACATATGAATGTGCCATGTTTACTGTCAGGAATAATTAACGGTGGCTATGTCTGAAACTTAAAATGTTCCTGAAACATGCTGGGACTCATTGATGCGCCAATATGAAGACAGAGTGAACAGATAATTCAATATTCACAGGCAGCTGCTCGACTCCATCAAGCAAGATGGGAAATAAACACTTTATTTCGACATTCAAAAAAGCCATTTCTTTACTATTAGTTACGAAATACTGCTTTACTTCTAACTTTTACATTCAAACAAATTGGTGGTCAAACTTCCCTGCTGTAGATAGAATATTATATATTATTAATATTAAAAGACCAAGCCTGTCTCCTACTAAATTATAAGTTCACGTACAAATAAACTGCATCCTCAAAAATGTTTCGAGGGAAACGGTCTTTCTCCAGTATTACATATAACAAAACAAAACACTTCTTGGTTGTGTTAAGTAAAAGATCATCATTTGGCCTTGAATAAGTATTTCATACGGGGCCACAGCGGCCTCCATGCACCCCGACCTCCTCCTTACGCAGACTTCTGCGGACTTTGATTGGAAACGTATTTGTGATGCGTCTAAAACGAACGGGTAAAAACACGTTTCCCTTGAGACGCAATTGAGAATGCAGTTTCGTTTTGTGGGAACGTAAGCAGGCTATGAAAGATGCAATGTATTTTGGGAGTAATCTGAGATCTAGATTTTCCAAGTTGCTTCTTCCCTAAGCACAGAATCCCAGATAAGGCGAAGAAGAAACAGGATCTTGACAGATTGGTATGGGCAGAGCGTAAACGCATGGTGTCACTAGTTAGACTCAAAGTCAGTTTAAAACAATCTGCTCCTTTAAAAAAAAAAAAAAATGAGCAGATTGCTCCATGTAAACTGCTGAAACCCAATAACTCTGCACATTGATGATAATCAATGAATGTATATAGAAATACATTTTTAAATACCAGATTTCCACATTAGCTTAGTATGAACCCAGACTTTTACTTCAGTGGAGAAATAAAAGTCCTGCATTGAAAATGTTACTTTAGGGGAGTAGAAGTAAAAAGTAAAAGGAAATACTCAACATCGTACCTAAGTACAGTACTTGAGTAAATGTACTTAGCTACTTTCCACAACTGCCCAGTCATCACTTTCTCAAACTAAAGCTCAGTTTATTGCCTCCTGTGTTCATCAAATAGCCAATAGTCTGTAGCCTGCTGGGATCAGATCAATCTTTTCTACTGTCATGCTGCTGCTGCACGACTGACTCGCGTCTCTATTTGCATTAAGATGAGCAACTTGTTCATTCTTGTGTTCTTATTGTTGTTATTGTATTGGTACGTTTGTCTTGTTTCCATTTAATCACTTTCTGTCTTTGCGTCTCTGGCTCCTGAGCTGCTGTAACAATTGAATTTACCTGGTGATGGATCGATACATTTTTTATCTTATCTTCCCAATTCATCTCTTTTTTGGGGGGTAAAAAGATTGATCTTGCCATTTATTTTTGCCTGTGTGACAAGATTACTTCACCATGCACTTGTAAGTAACCTGCCTATTATTGTTTTTCTGCAGTAATCTGATATACATGAGAAACCTGGTTATCTTAAAGGCCCTCTGCCTCTACGGCCCACCCACAGAGGTAATGTTAATTATCGTGCTTGATCAGACTGTGTAGGTGTGCACAGACTGAAATCTGTCTGACCTGCACATTAGCGGTGTGGCACCTGCTTGTGTGGAATAGCTACACCTCGGTCGTTTTGTAGTTTGTTGACGTCAGATGATTCCAGCAACACAACTGCTTTCTGCTGGAGAGACGTTCTCTCTTTACCACGTGTGTCCACTTCACTGGGGCTCTAACAAGGTTTTTACATGTGCAGGATTTCAGAAAAGAAAGGAAGAGGGAGTCGTGTGCTGTGATACAAATACTTACTTGCAGAATTGTGTTCTTATTAGTCACGCCATACCGGCATTGACGATAACCGTGACATTTAAAACATTGAAATATTGACATTGTGTAAATGATCCAGCAGTACAGTTATGATTACCGACTCTTTCTCTACCTCCCTACACTCACATTTTGAGTCTAATTCACTTGCCGGAAAAGAGACAGAATGCAAAATAAATATAACAGATATATAAACATATACATATTGTATATGTAGTGAGAATCTCATGTAGTGAGAATCTGATATTGTGACTACCTTGGTTCTTATGCATCCAAAATAGTTCAATCCAAAGTCTGACATTGATTATTTTCTATGGCTGAACAGTAGAGCGTTTATAAAATCCAGACGCGCTGTAAGGAAAAACTGTGCTGTCACACTACACAGCCTGTCTTCTCGCTGCACCGTCAGTCCCAATGTGCCAACACAAAGGCTGCAGACTCATCACCGATTCACTTCAACTGGAGACAGCCTCATTTCAAAATGCTAAAAGTATGTAAAAGTCTACGTGAAGCAACCAGCTAACTGCAGTGCATGTAAACACCTGATTTCTTCTGTGTGCATGCAAACATAACATTTTATTATACGTCTGTCAGAATTCATTACGTCTTCTGGGCCAGTCCTCTGTGCTCCTATCCAGTCATTCAGTGTCATACATACCCTTATTAGTATTGTTATTATAACATATCAAGTAAGCCTGACAGCAAGCAGTAATTAATCAGCAATCCTCCTAATGAATCAAATTAGCTGCACCTGTGCAAACTCCTGATGTTGATATCCAAACTGCAATAGGAAACACAAGTGATCAGACTGGTGGAAGTTTTGTTTACTGCACCTCATCCCCAGATGGAGTCCGTGCCAAAACGTAATCATTTTATCAACATCACTTTATACGAATAGACTAGTCTCTCCTGATTTAACTGTCTTTTAAAGCTTTTGCACTCTCGGTGTGACAAAGTGGTGCAGACCGACCGTCGGTGCATATAAACAATGACAAATAGGTGGTAACTCTTACTGCACCCACTCCGTATAAAACGCATTCTGTGCGACTGCCTGTGAACAATACAACTTTAAATAACTGCAGCAGTTAACTGCAAATCATCTTGTGATAGAGTTCACTGCTTGGTCAGAAATACAGTATAATATCTGGAAAGAGGTCGAGTACTGTGGTTTACGTCAACTTCATCCTCTGGTATGAAAAAAGTAAAAAAAAACATCCTGAAAAGAATTTCAAAGAAATATGAACCTGTCTGAGTCCGTTAGCATTTTGTTTTCCTTTTGGCGTCCAACACAATAATATATAGTTAAGAGTGCTCTTTTGCTGCGTTGTCCATTACAAAGTTTGCAGCTCGCTGCATTTCCGAAAGGCTTCTGGTAAACCAACTACAAGCCATATGGACTGTGAATTACCCAACCACAAAATGTCTGCATTGGCACTAACTTGATCAAATTATCTCATTAATATTGAACTGTAACAGCACCTCAAGGCTTTAAACATCTCCTCATACTACTGGACTGCATTTTAGCTTCACAAATGACTCTGTGATTGGAGAAAACATGCTGATATGCATTTTTTGGGGGGGATGCGGAATAGCATTAGTGGTTTGGTATAGCCATAGGGGGGATGGAGATTGGTTATTTGCAATAATTGCATTAAGAAAGTGATACTGGCTGACTTAAAATGGAATAAACATGAGCGCTTAATGCACCCCTACATTATGCTTCCCATCCCCCTTGCATTGTTCCTAAGAAATTGGGCTTCTGAGAATTCATAATTACTTGTTTTATTCTTGGCCTAGCTTATGAAAGATTAAAATTACGTTTAAGGCAGGCTTCTGCCTGTGTTGTTGCAGAAGTGCTTTTATATGCCAATATCTGAGGTACTTATCACAGAAACGGGTTTCTCATGAATGGGTGCTCATGGAAACCCACTGCTACACTGGCAGATTTGTCAGCGTCAAATGTAACATCTAAACTCTGTTCAGACATGCTGGGCGAGTGAAACCCAGAAAAGCCTTCTAAAGAGGAGATCGAAGGGAGCAAACGACAGAAAATAAACGGCGTGGAAAAACATGGGCTTATGATAAGTCTACAGAGAAATGGTTTGCTGGCCCTGTGCCTTTTAATATCAGTTTGAATTAGAATGATATTATTGATTTTTGCAAGAGAGGCCTGACAATGCGCCTCTAGCCGGTCCTCAGAGAGTGAAGAGACAGAGGCAGAGAAAGGCGAAGGGACAGAGGGATGCTGGGAGGGAGATAAAGAGGAAGAGGCAGAGGAAGACAGATAGACGGAAGGAGGGAGGGAGGGAGGGAGGAAGGAGAATAGGCTGATAGAGGGAGGGTTGGGATAAATGAAGAGCAAGAGGCAGAAGCATGAGTGAGGGTTTGCTTGCAGAAATAGAACGACTCCCCAATCAATTGTGCATCAGTGGCCCTGCTGTGAGACTGCAGGGGATCCCTCAGCAGGAACACATAAAGGAGAGGTCGTAATAGGCCAATACATTAGATAAATGGCATTTACTGCTATGGAAACGACTCCGACCTGGCTGGAGGTTGCCCACCGTGCTGGCAGCAGGTTTGTATTTATAGTCCTCTCCTGCACAACGTTGTGCAATTTCCTCTGGCACCCTACCACCATCACACACACACCACCTCTTCCTCCTCCTCTTCATCCTCGTCTTTTCTATCCTTCACCTCCCTTGGTGTCAGTGATCCATCCTACATCTGATTTCCTGCCACCCACGTACGCAGCTGCCCCTCCTTTCCTGCAACTGCGGTGATCCAGGATGGCGCTGTTGGCGACTCACCCCTTCCTGTCAGCGCAAGAAACGGCGTGCTGGTGCCCAGGGAGCACCAGAGGGGAGGAGCAGTCATGAGGGGTGAAGATCAAACAAGTCATGATTGTGTATTGTGGCAAATTTGTGGCAATGACGGTCTGTCTGTTTGTTTGTCTGTCAACGGGAATAGCTACTGAATTTCATTAGGCTTTGTGTGGCATGGATCAAGGAAGAAACCCTTACATTTTGGATCAGATCCAAATCCCAAAATAATCAGAAAGACAAGTTACCAACTGGGAAAACTCACGTGACTGTCCCCTCAAGTCAGAACAACAACCTAGGAAACAGATATTAACATGTTGTTTAAATGCTACGGACATAAGACAACACTAAAAGACTCTGCGCAGCGTCCATGTTGTTTCCACATTATGACTTAAAGCTCATGAACACACCGAAGTCGGAAGAACGACTTTCCATGTCTGAAAAATGGGACCTTCTGAGGAGCATGTGAATGCACTTTGGACTTAGTGGACGTCTGCGCTCTACAAGTGCTGTTCTAGGTACAGTATTGCAGCCAACTTTATTGTTTTGGTTTAGTTTTGCTGCATTCATTAACATTTTTTCCACCCGCAGGCCGCCATGCAGCTCGAATCTGAGTGAGAAAAGCTACTGCACACTACCTGACCAGCACCAAACGGATAGTTGCTTAAGTGAAGGTTTAGTGGAGCCGGAGAGTTCCCTCAGGCAATGGTGGAGACCAATAGAACAAAGCTAAAAGAAAATTAACATTGGATTCACATGTGTCAGGTTAACAGAAACAAGACTCCAAATGAACGTTAATGTTACATCTTGTCAGATGTTTAAATAAATAGCTGCTTGCTAACACATCAACAATATTAAGTGATAATATGTCAAACGTTTATGTCAAGGTTGTGTTTGCAGCTTGTTGCAATGTTCCTAGAAAAAAGTGGCCAAAAAAAGTAATTACTGCAGGTGTAGGTGTTATTAAAAATAGCATTAGCAAACATGGTTAGCATATATAGTGATAGTGATACTGCTGATACAAGAACTTTGCATGTTCTCTACTTCTGTGGGTTTTCCTAAGTGTCTCCTTTATTTTTTGTAATTTAATTTTTTCCAAGATATGTCGCCATTGTGACATATAATTAGGAAAGAAAGAAGAAAATAGATTAAAAAAAAGGATAAAACGACACACAACATCATCATCAATTAATACATAAAAAAGAATAAAAGAAAACACTAAAAAGGTTACAAATAGTTACACGCTAACGTACAAAATACACTCCATATAAAGCCTCTCAACCCCCTCATTCCCCCTTTCAATCCCAAAAATCCCCACATTCCCTCCATGTAAACCTTCAAAAGCATGTTATTCAAGTTTATCTCTCACTTGTTCCATCAAGTACAAGTTAGATTACATAAACCACTAGGGAAGGTTACATTTGAATAAATAAGAAGCAAGGGTAAAAGTTAAATAAACAATCAAAATTCATTTTATAAACATAATACAACTGATTGAAATAAACAAATGAGCAAACGCATCATAGTATTGCTGATAGCACCAAATATACATATTAAAGATAAAGCTCTCAAAAGGAAAATGTTGTTTCTGATTACAATGCAGGTGAGATAAGGTAAAGTTTCGCTTTGGGAAACAAAGCCTCCTTAATTCCGACACAATTATTAGCCTACAACCCCATATGACAGGCCTTTTAATTGGTTCTTGATAAGTAAAGTGCATTTCAAATTAAATGATGGTGATTTTAGGATTCAAGTTGTGAGTCAAGCCTCTCTGAGCATTGACGTCACTTGGACAGGGTGATGATGTGTTTTAATAGTGTTCAGATTTAGAGAGATGAATGGTATTACAGTCTGACCCCTGGACTTATGGCTCTGTGGTGCAATGGCAAAACAACACTAAAGTTAGAGGACTGCCGGTGATAAATCATGTGGTACACAGCCAACAGGTGACTGATCGGATGCTGATCGTTGTTACAGAAGAGAGATTGGGGAAATGATGGCATGAATGCTTACATTCTGCATTTTAATTTCCGTAGCTGGCTATGATGTTCCCGGAGTCAGTAACGCCTTTAGAATAAAAGATGCTCATCTGTCTGTTTCCACTGTTCCCATGTATCCTGATGTCTTAATTTCAGCTTTACTGACAAACTAAAAAAGATTCCAGAATCTATTGTGTACAAAAAACACCTCCGTTTCTCTCCTCCACGCTCTTCATTTCCCATCGGTGGATGAATAATGAAATCCCTATTCAAAGAAAAAGGGCAAGCAGACACACAATATTGTCTATGAACAAGTACTTATTACCCACAGGCCATTGTCACGTTGATGTCTCCCAGGGGAGCAATTCCAACACAATTTACTGAGCATGAACATTAGACTGTCAGAACCAGGCCAGAGCCGCTGCCTCCTCAACACAACAACTCTGGTCAACTAATGCACAGGGGAAGAGAAGACATCGGGGATGGCTTTGCTTTCAGGTAATGGCTCTCAGCGACGCCTATTCATTAAACAGAGTGTCTGAACAATAGAGCTCTACGTAATGCATCTGCTTTACACATCCTGCATTATTTATGAACAGCTTTATATTCAGAATGGGTTAAAAGCTTGAAGCTTGTTGGGGGACTTGTTTTTATTCAGTACAGCGGTGAAATTCTAAAGGGATGCTGATTAAAAGCTACAATAACCAACTTCTTCATAGTAGAGTAACAATAAATAAATAACACATACTGTTTTATTGTAATAATTCTGTGCCTTTTTGTCACCCAGTGTGTTCGTGTGTGTGTACGCACAGGCCTAAATCGTCCTTTTTGCCTAAAGGTGTCAGTAGGCTCGAAACAAACCGCTTAAGTGTTTTATAGCTGTTCCAAACAGCCGGGGGGGGTGATAATTGTTCAAACGGGGATAACAGCACACACATTAGGACAATCTTTCCTCTGAGGAATTCCTAGTGTTGCACTTGGTTGTTCACACGAAAGGAGAAGGAAGTAGTTGAGTAAAATTAGTTGAGTTACAGATATTGTCGGATGCAGCCGCCTGATTTCTTGACTAAACCCCCTAAAGCCTTTCCAGTTCACGGGAAAATGGCCTCGAATTGCGTACGGAAAAAGTAAACTTACCCACCCAAAAAGGACATAAAATAAAAAACAACAAGCCAGACGGACAGGACAGCAAAAGTGAAAATAAATATACATGAGACTTGTGCTAGCCAACAGCCTAGCTACTGTGAGAATGATCAATATATAAGCTGTTACAATGTGCCTTATTGTGTTTTTGAATTAAGTAACTACTAGTGGCCAACCTACTGTGAAATAAGATGCAATATTTGTAAACTGTGAAGCGTAAGAGTACATCACTTCCTAAAAGGGTGACTGAAGATCTGATTGGAGCAGAGAAGCACTAAGAGGCGTGGACACATCTAAGTGCCAACAAGGGGCCAATAGGAGCTGGCCCCAGCCAACCAATGGGAGAAGACTACACCCAAAAGGACGGTATAAAATATGTTGTAAACAAGAGATCACGGCCGTTCTGTGGATCTGTGAGACAGAGTAACTACTTAAATGTGGTCTGTGGACAGTGAAATGAGGCGGTCCTCAGCTGAGTACTTTTGTAATGATCACCATATCATCATCGAATGAATACTGTTAACCTGAAGAGAAGTTTTCTGGAATTTATTTCTACGCGTCTCTATTTCTAAATAAAAGAACACGACACTACTGCATAGCTAAACCAGCATTCACATCAATTGTCAATGGAATAGTTCTAAAGTTAAGAGTCAAGTAAAGCTGAGTGTCTTTCCAATAATGTTCTTGACATTTATTAGAATGTGACATTTGTGGCCCCATTGGCTAGGACTGATCAGGGTATAAAGGAGACTTCCAGTAACTGATGGGAGAAGACACATGTATGGGATCACATGTATGTGTAGATAATGGAAGGGCACATTGCAAAGTAAAGCAAAGTGTTTACTCCTAAGACCCTTCACTCCAGCAACAGCCATGGTTCCTGCTAGCTGTCCAATGCCTCTATAGTGTCTTTATCCCATGTAGAGACGGTCCAATCAGCCACACCAAAATGAGTTTGAATTCCCTGCCATGGAGGAATGCAGTGCAGGCATGGGCTGCCAGAAAATAGAATTTTTTTTTAAATGAAAGTTTTGGCCTCTCAGAAATTGAAACTGACTTCTAAAGGCCAACTTTCAATCTTCCAACGGCGTGAAAAAAGCCTGCACTCTGGACTCGCTCTCTGCATTACGCAATAATCACATTCATACACACTGCATTGGCATAATTTCATTCATCCAAGTTCTAATATACGGATATAACCTTAAAACTAAACATAAGAATAAATGGGGAGTTTGTAGAGCATGGATTGCTCCCATGTTCAGAGGGAGAGAAGGCACATCTCACAGCTGTTGGTTTTCTGTGGTTTCTGTATTGAGAGTTTTGGAGTAAAAACAAAAAATTACATAGTCAGTTTATTTGGAAAGCTGTTTCACATAATTATGGAAATTAAGTCATTGTGTCCATGTATTTAAAGCAGCTTCACTTGTCATCTGCATGGAATATATTATATTATTTGCCGTGCTAACAGCGTGGCTCCAGTGATGGCAATGTCAGTTGGTTGGTTATTCCACCACTTTGGTCCAGAATGAAATATCTCTACGACTATTAGATGGATTGACATGAATTTCTGTACAAAAGAATAAGCCTAATGACGTCAGCGCCACTCTGATATTGACATTTGTGGTTTTGGGCAAAATATCTTGACAACTATTGGCTATAGATCGCAATTAGTGCAAAACTAATAACATTTCCATCAGCCTCAGCTGGACTTTGTGCTAATTAGCAAATGTTAGCATGCTAACATACTAAACTAAAGAAGTGAACATGGGAAACATTATACCTGCATTACATCTGCATGCCGACGTTAGCATTTAGCTTAAAGTACAGCTGTATAGAAACACGGCCAGTTCTCCCTCAGGTATGCTGGTGTACAGATATGGATCGCCAAAGTAAAAGCACTCAAGAACTCGGTATCCTTGTTAAAATGTTAAAAGGAAATTGTTATCACATTTAATTCATAAATATATACAGTATATATATATATATATATAATATATATATTTCTATAATATATATATATAATTTGTATATTAGTTTTTCATGTATTTCTTGTTCTTATTGGATTGTTGGCTATTGATTGGTTAGTTTTCTACCAATGTAATGTATGTGTTTTGTCAAATTCTATTTTCAGGATTTTCTTTTTTGCAGTCTTGTGTGTGCAAATAAAGTCAAATAAAAAACTTAAATACAACCTCACTGAGCTGCTAGCATGGCAGTGGACTCCTGTTATTGTACAGAGGAGCTGTATCCTGCTCCAGTATTTTTTCTTTGAATCCATATTTTATTGCCATCATCTGCCTAACTTGACCAGGATATTCTCACTACGTTATATCAAGATAAGACTTCTTTTTGGAAGGGCTGCTCTTTGACTTCATGTTATTAGTAAGCCCACTGTGACTAGCATGAAATGTTAGCGGCACATCGGGCCTCAGCACTGCAACCCCATCACTGTTCCTGTGGTCTCCACATGGCATCTCTGTGGTCCTAACATGGCTACATTTCTGAGGAGGTGCACGTCACCTCCAGAGCCTCCGCATCTACTGTAGCTTCTGCAACACCCTGACGCAGACAAATACATTCACATACGGTACATGCAGATTTTCCCACACACTTACACACACACACAGAGCTGGCATCTATTTCTGTGTTCTCAGTACAGATGGGGGTGTAGGAGTGATTAAATGAGGTGTGCGTGCATGTGTTAGAGGGGTGATGGTGGGGGTAATCGTCAGCCTGCTGGTAAATCCTGTCTTCTCTAACCTCTAACTTCCACCTTTATCATCACCTCTCAGCTTCCAGCTGAGTGTGTGCATGTATGTGTTTTACAGTGTTAATAAAATGTCACACAGCTTATTGTATATTCAGAGATAACAAAGGAAATAGCTAAGACAGAGGTACTATAGACACACATTAGACACGGAATGGTTCAGATAAACATGCACATCCTTAGAATGGTCATGTGGATATTATGTATGCATGTACAAATGAGGTCTGTGTGAGTGTTGCAGTCTCCTTTAACCTAAATAGCAAGACCCACTTTCAGGCTCAGTACCGTATTGTGTCTGACAGAGAGTTAATCACACAACACAATACATACAGAGAGTAAACACAATAACGCTGCAAACAGCAACTAACAAAGTCCAAGCTGAAATTGGGTTAAATCATCTAAGAGTGTGTAAGTTTGATCCATCATTTTGCTAAATTAATTTATTCATGAATGCATTGTTAAAATGTAAGCACATGGTTTGGCTGCCTACAATGAGTTTTTTATTATATATATATAATAACTCTAACTCTTAAAGGTGGAGTCTGATATTCCGGAGCAGGAGGGGTGATATGTGAACTCAACACTCAGATCTACCGTCCCTCTCTCTCCCACTTTCTCTTTACACATCCATGGCTCGGCGTGACTCGGCCCGAGACGGATTGTATTTGAGCGCACACACACAGAACAAACCATGAGGAGATATTCGGTGAATTTCACAAAAAGTGTAATTGGATTAGAATGGCAGACTACCTCCTTTAAAGAGTGGGTCGGCACAGGCTCCAAGCCATGGATGTGGTTTTGGTCTGGTTCCAGGAGGATTCCCCGGACACAGTTTTCCAGATCCAGGCGACGTGCTGCAGCTCCTTCTTGGCCAATTCTGCTTGTAGATTATAGAGTTTATGAATAATCTGCAGCTCCCATGAACCTCACTACGTTGTTTGGAAAAATGTTTATAGGCCCACATGAATGCGCGACTGATTTGTTCTCTTTGTTTGTCATGTTTTTCACATGTAGCATAAATGGACTAGGCTACAAATGCATTTTTGTTGCATAATGGCAATAAATGATCCTTGAATCTTTGAATCTAAAAAAAAAACCCCACTCATTGTTTGTGACACTAAACGTTGTTCATAAAAAATCCGACTTTCATTCCATGTATGTGTCCTTGGATACACAGCTGCAGCTCGCAAGTCTGAATTGAATGCCATCGGGTTAACATACTGTAGGTTAGATATGAATAAAGAAAGATGAAATGCTTGTTTTCCTTATTAAGAGCACTAAATTAATCACTTGATTATTATCTATTATGGGAAAAGTGAACAGCTGGAATGAGACAAACAAAAAAAAAGTTATGTTTGCATTCAGTGTTGTTTCTGAATTATTATTATATATATATTAAATAGTCTTCATCTCTGCCTTTATTGGTGCATCGGTATCTTTTTTTTTTTTTACATGTTACCGCTGCCAACTGTCGACCAGTGGAACCGTAAAACTGACAGGATGTGACCTGTGCTTGTGAAAAAACATGAGACCAACTAAACAGAGAATCACCTGGAAAAACATGACTTTATTGCTCTACTATTGGTCAGAAACTCTTCTTCTCTGACACAGATGTACCCTGAAGGGAATTTTTATTTTTAAATAAAACATATATTCCTGTTGGAGCACAGATTGGGATATTGGTGTTTCCGGGCGATGCCCTCTGAAGGGGATACCAACATATCATCACAGCAGAAACGTAACGCATAGCAGACTATAGGGAGGGTGGACTTTTTCTTGAAATATAATGACTTTATTCTTATTAAATCCCATTATTCTTGTGATATTGGGATATGATTTTGAATCTACAGAAAGTTTAAAAAAATGAGCAGAAATCTTTCTGAAATGCATACGAGCTATAAAAGTACAGGGGTTTATAAATCCTTAAACGAAAGACGTAAAAGAGGAGGGAAGGGTAAATAATCTGTTGACTCAGTAGGAAAAACATACATATTTAAAAGCAAAACAGAATGACTGAGAGCCTTGCTGCATTATATTCCATCAAATCTTTTTACTTTGAGTTCACCTCCCGCCTGTATTAAAAAAAACAAAAAAACAAAACATAAATAAAGACATTCCCACAAATTCCCAGAAATGAAGGAAAAGTGTTTGACTCAAAACTCTTGCAGGTGAAGGACATCCAGACCACTCGCCCCCCAAATATGAAATCTACGTCTTTGGTAATGGGTTTGTCTTAAATACATATATTTTAATATCCCTTCAACAAGGAGTTCCAGGCATATTTTTATTACAAAAATTACCATTGATAAATTTGAGCCTCGGACATCCTCTGCACGCCCCTGCTTCTTCTCGTGTCGGATCGGACTTTCAAAATGTGCAGGGGAAAAAGGAAAAATAATTGCACAACCACAATAACCATCAGACCATGTCTTGTGCACTGTGGGGAATTATGGAATTGAATTATAATGATGAAATTGATCATAAAACTCAAAAGGAGATTTGCTTGAGAGGCCGGGCCAATAATTACAATTACCCATCAGCACTGATTCACCCTGTGAGGGGAATAAACACACTTTTCTTAAACATTACTGCCCAACTCTTGGGTGTTCTCCAGCTCCCTCTCTCACGTCAGATGCCAAACATTATGAGATATTATTATTATTATTTCTGTAATGCCCCTGTCATGTGTGAATAAAGTGCTAAGGTTACATTACATGTCTGAATGACAAAAAGCCATCTCTTAAACAGATGAAGCCAGCAATGCTATGAATTTCATTTCAGAAAGGGCTCACGCAGAAGTGTGTGAAAGAGATAAAATATGGTATGACAGATGCACTGTGCCGTATATCTCTGACATATCCATATAAAATGTGCCACGTGCTATACTTTGAATAGCAAATGTCGACAGGTCTCAATCATTGACTCAGGCTGGTGACAGTTTTCAGACATTTCTAAGATATTTTTAAAATGACGTTTCTCTCAGCCTCTTCATAAGAACGTGTGTGTTCTTTAGATGGAATGCCATATAAAATATACAAATCAAAGTGTTTAAAATGAGAAGGTATCCCTGATGCTGATACTATAATTCAAACCAGGAAAATGTGTTGGCATTGTACTTTTCTGGATATCCACGTACATTTTGAATGTCAACGTTTCAAATATGTTTCATAAATATGTTTCATCAGTATGTTCCATAAGTACGTTTCATAAATACGTTTCATACACAGTGTCAGCATCATTCTACGCTTGCAGAAATGCGCAATACCACGGGAGTTCGAAAAAGCGACAAACGTTATGTCATGTCGTGACCTAGCCACACATGATAACCTCAAATAAAAATAATAATCATAATAACTTTATTTGTATTGCACTTAAATTAGGTAATGTGCTGGAGAGAGCCTCGGGCTACAAGTGATCGTACAACGTGAAGCAACAGGGATCAAAGGTCCAGTAATATAACTGGGGCCCAGACCATGTTGAGCCTTAAAAGTTATTCAGTCTTAAAATGATCTCGGTACACAAACAGGTGAAAGTCCTGTGCTTGTTCCCCCCTAAAGACACTTTCTCGCCTGTTATACTCGTTATTATACTCATTACTTTGAGTAACGGTTGCTCGTTGTACTGCGTCACTTGCGAAAAACGTTGACATTCAACGTATCTGTGGTTTGCAGGAACGTACAATGCCAACATTTCTTCATGGCGACTGGGCTGGTACAGCACTGTACTTGAACATCTGTAGATGCACTGCTACAGAGCAGCAGTTAAAAATATATAATCTTGTAAAATGTAACAGTGCAGGGGTGAGTCACAAACTGGATTGAAAGAAGCATTTTTACACTCGAAACCAGGTTAACAACGGGGTTAAGCATAAAATTGGTTTTCAAAATGATACATTTCGAGTGCTAGCAGCAGCTGATGGGCATCTCTGTTTGCTAGGTGCTGTAAGCCGATGAATAATTGAAACTGTGGATGTACAGCCACAAAGTGTAGCACCGGGCTGGCTGTGATAGAGCCTGGCTGAACAAACCAAGAACAGCAGGAGTGTTTTAGCAGGCTGGCTGCCGCTCTGTGATGCCACCTCTAGTCTGGCAGGGACAGATCGCTGTGTAACGAGCCTCATTAGAACACAACTCCATCGACACATCAAAGGCTTCCCTTTTTATACCAGGAGTGGGATCGCAATCCTTGGGATATTTCAGCACCTACTCCATCCCCAACAACCTTCACATCTCCCTCTCTGAGAGCAGGAGGAGGCAAAGTCAAAGTTTTGGGTCATTTTTAGATCTCTGTGCTGAGTAGCGGAGGCGGGCGCTGATTAATACAGAATTATGATAATGATGTGGAGGATGAGGAAAGGGCAGATGAGGTTTCCTTTTCTCTCTGCTGCTCTCTGACTTTGGGGAAGGGACAGAGACAGACTTTTTCATTTTGTCAAGTCAGCAGGCCTCAAATCATGTTTTTGGTTTTTCTGTTGGGTTTTTTTTCATTTTTTTTTTTGCTCTGGGCTTATGCCACCATCCATTCTTTGGTCAGGGCCGTAAATATCTCAGGGAGGAGTGTGTAAACTCATTTTTACCTGACCAAACACACACATACACACACACACACACACACACACACACACACACACACACACACACA
>CALSBV010012174.1:1143644-1240371 GCA_943590825.1 Bovichtus diacanthus | reverse complement strand
ACACACACACACACACACACACACACACACACACACACACACACACATTTATGCACCTTCTCCTCTCTTCTGCTTTCCTCTAATTGGAGTTCAGGTGATGCCAGACCCCCCCCCCCCTCTCTCTCTGTCTGTCTTTTCTGTCTCCCTCCCTGATTTCATGTCTCTTTCTCTCTCCTTCTGTCAGTTTACTGTTGAATTGAATTCAGCTTTCCAACTAGATGTATTATACAGCGATCTGTTTTATATGTTGGTCGAGATGTTTGTAGGTAGTTCATGGTCTGTAGTGGATATCTGCTTATAGGCTGTATGTCCGCAATCAGACCCTCTTTTCAAACAAAGCTTCGCAGTTGAAAGTCAACCAGAGGGATTCACTTGCTCAACACTATGACGGGAATCCCACGTCATGAAATTCCTGGGAAAAGCTAATCAATGAGAAAAAAACGTTTTTTCCAGGCCTGAAATTAACAGAATTCTTTGGAAAAGGTTTTGAAAATATAGTATTTTGGCTTTTGTTCAAAATATGCTCATAAAAATCTCAAAATGTGTTGCTTGTTTTACTCATTTAAAATCTAGTGCCGCGCTGCATGACCGCTGAATCGTCACTAGTATCACGTGACGCACATTGCCGTACTAAGCTAGTTGGCGGCGGGAGTGCACGGGAAGAGCGTGTTAAATAATGCGTGGCTTTCGAACGATACATATAATACACGGCTCAAGACAGAGACACCTCTGCTCAGCCACGCTGAAGGGTTAAAGCATCAAGACAACCAAAAGGGCTCAACAGACGAAAGACTTCACGAACATACGAAAGCCCGGGATGTAGGCTCGGAGTTCCAAGAGGCACGCAACTGCCCAGGACATCGAAGAGCAGATTCAACATGTGTTCCAAACTAATGTAATTAAAATCATGGAAATGGGGTCAAATATTACGGAAAAAGTCATGGAAAAGTTGAAAACAATTAATTGGTAAAAGTGTGTGCTAACCCTGCTGTTGGTGTATTTTTACACTTTTATTGTGTGTCATTCATTAATGGAAATTCACGTCAATCATCTCCGGCATTCAGGCATACAGATCACACTCAGTGTGTTCTGTACTCCCACTCCTCTCACAGCAGAATATACAAACAATATAGAAGTTATATAGAAAATATTATCCGTAATGCTATTTATGGAAACAGCTAAATACTACTTCCACCATGTAAATCATTTATAGTATCTACAGGGATGCATTCATAAGTGCTATTTGTAATGTGGTAACACACCACTCGTTTCCAGATGGAAAGCTCAAGAAAAGGGTCAAAAGGTTCCTCTCATGCAACACATCGAGAGCAATTTGTCGAACAATTGTTCCTCGCCTTGAGTCCACTGTATGCAACATATCATGCCTGGTTTAACAGTGGGGAGTCAGTCAGTACAACACATTCAGACCTACAGTATTTGCCCAAATGTTTACCAATGCCCTAAAAAATAGCGCCATGGGGAAATCCTTTTGCATATGGCTGGTGAAACTGGCGAAATATTTCTGCACAAATGCATGTTTATTCTTTGAGATTTCCTATTATATCCATTATCATCTTTGAAATTAGCCATACAATGACCCAAAGAATCCTGCTGCTTTACTGCATAGTGCAACTTTGTCAAAGTGTTCCATCATATACCAGTAGCCTGTTAGCTTGAGCGCTAGTTGGATTTCGCAGCGCGGGGGATTTAGAAATTAGCAACACATGGGACTTAGATGGAAGATTACAAAGGAATAGGGAGCTGCAGTTGAGTAGTGGAAGTCTAACGGTAAAATATGCAAGCTGGTTGTACTGTCACCGTTTTTTGAAATGACAGAAAACCTTTGTACCTGTTGTATCAGCAATCTGCCAAGTTTATACCAAAATGACATTTTATTCTTTGTTCAGACTTCAGATTATTAAATATTAGCATATTTACAGCATTCAAATCATTTGAAAATAATCAAATTAAATGTCTCTCTCTCTCTCTGTCTCTCTCTCTCTCTCTCTCTCTCTCTCTCTCTCTCTCTCTCTCTCTCTCTCTCTCTCTCTCTCTCTCTCTCTCTCTCTCTCTCCCTCTCTCTCTCTCTCTCTTTCTCCAGATCAAAGTGGTTGCTGTAGTCATTCCAGTGCTGTTTAATGAACATATTTCCAGTCCACCCACCTGCTTATTCAGAGCCGCCCACATCAAAGAACCTAGGAGGAACCTTGACTTTTGCTGTGATGAAGACGAGGCCTCCCGCTCCGTTATTCCAGCTCTGCCTCGGGCTTCAGCTCCAGCGCCCGGGAGTTCCTCCGCTTAATGTCCTCCTTCCTGACAGTGGAGAAGTCTGGAGCCACGATTAGGACCGTGCACTAAGATTTTCAAAGGCCCAGTGAATAAAAAGTAAAAATCAAAGGCCAGGTTGCATCTGCTGGTTTATGAAAACATGTTTCTGTTGAGGCAGAAACTTTATCTTCAGGTCTGAGAACCTTAAGAACCACGGAGAAGAAAATACACCCACTGGTATTGTTTTCAATGCTTTCATGCCTGACTTATTACTTTTGTAGTCCCCAAAATATTTTTATTTGCAGTTCTCTTCAGAACAGGTTCCCTATAACTCGAATGTAATAGTAATAAAGAACTGAAGAGCTGACATAAAAAGTGGAGGCCATGTTTGGTTTCATAATGGAAAGAGCAGTAGGAACTCTGACTTTATCAACAGAAGTCCTATGGAAAAAGTAATGAATTAATCACAGAGAGCAAATCAAGCATGCTAAAAGGGAAAGTGAAAGTTTGAATTATTGCCTTTCCAGCATGAAAAGTTGGCCTACTTAAAAAGGAGAACTGAGGGAATGTGCAGATGTGGCTGTGCCTCAAGACAGTGTGATTATGGTCTGCTCAATCACTAAAAACATTAACTCAAAAGTGACTCCGCTGGTCACAACCCCAGCAACGCTGACTAGTGTTTGCTTCTGAATAAATATGGACCTGATGAAAGGGATTTCTTCTACCCTGATATTTAACATGTAGCGTGGCTTGTGAGTTTTCTGTGGATATGACGGCTGTCAGAAATGTCACCAGCAGAGTTCAGGCTTTTAAGTGAGGAGGTGGTGGGAAACTCGCACGTTCCCGAGGAATCTGTCATGCTTAGCGCTGATTTCAAAAATAGCAATAGTATATTATCTGACTCAAGCACCATAGGGACAGATGGTATTTTTCATGAATCACCTTTCCAGCATGTTTGCGACCAGATGGTCCGGTGGCACAGGAAAATCCACAACAGAAATGGTAAAACTGAGTACAATTCTTGTGAATTACGGAATTCTGCTTGAGAGTTTTTTTTAAACCTTTCCGTGACCATCTTTACCTACAGTACAGTAAAGTAGGTGCGACACTCTTCCAGTTGTTTTAGTCTCTACCAACTCAAATCTCTGGCTTTTTAGCAGCTATATGTGACACTATGTATCGCCAGCTAGTCAGCGTTTTTACCGGTTTTAATCGGCAAGTTTTTTTGTTTTGGAGAGGAGGAAACCTCTGCGGGTAACTCTGCTCCTGAAGGATGATCAATGAAGGAATCGTAACTGGGAGAAGCTGTCTGCTGTATGACAGTAATGGCGGTGAAGACAACAACTTCCATTATCCTTTTGTTATTATTTTGATTGAGAGCGTCGGAGATCAAGAAGTCCAATTCTGGGCCATAAAAAGAGTCTGGAACTCTTCAGCAACACTTTCTACTCTTCAGCATAATCAACTAGTTACTGAAGTCTCAAAGCAGGTTCAAAAAAGAATGCACTGGTGACAAACAGAGTCCGATGTCCGAGTTTTAATCTTCAAAAACAGAGAACAAAACCTGAGTCCGCCTCGAGAACAGACTGAAGAAATATTGTCTGACGCTCGCTTTTATTACAAGAATGACTCCATCCTGATTGGTGAAAAATGGGGAAGATCGCCTCCCTTCCTTACACTTGTATGTGGGTCACACGTGTGATATGATCTCACTCTCGTAGACAGTTGTTGCTGACTTCAGCATCTCCGAGATCCCCGACGCCCAGCCAGACCTCGTGTTTTGCACCTGTCCTGGACTCTCTAGCGAGCACCCTGCTGCTTTTGATGTGTGCACCCATGGCTCTCTTGAGCCTGGCTCTTCAAGCTTTTCCCTGACCCCGGTACTTTAGGCATTTTTAATTTGCCAGGTACATCCATCACTGTTGACACTGTTTATCTTCGGGACCTTTAAACCTGCTCCTATACTCCTCTCGTTGCACGCTCGCAGACTCTGCCTTGCCACTAGATAGGCTACATGTACACTGATTATATATGTATATAAGATTACACGCTGAATACATACATTATTTTCTTAGAATTTTATAATGTAGAGCAGTTTCCTAAGAAAATGTACCCCAGCAAGAGACCACTAGTTAAATGCAATTTTAATGTTTTCTTTACGGCTTAATTCTATGTAAAGCCTTGTGTTGAATGGTGCTCAATGAATAAAATTGCCTTTCCTTGCCTTGTTTAGTGGCAGAAAAATTACATATTGTTGATTTAAGTTGTGAGCTGAAAAACATAAACTGTTAGCAAAAATAGAGCTAAGGAAAATCATTTTCTGCTGCTTCATTACGAGCCCCTTTCATGTTACACATAATTTGACAGAATTGTAATACAAAAATGTTAATCAGTGCAGCTTTGAGGAAAGAATATATTGCAAATAATATCATTATTCTACCTATAGTAACACCCCTAGCCACTTTTCCTTACCTGCAGAAACAAACACATTCGCCAAGGCCAGCTTGGTCTGAAACTCCACCAGTAGTCATCCTCTGCTCCGCTGTCAATGCACGAGCACAGAGCACATGTGCAGAGAGGTGCTGACAGTGTTACAGATATTTTCGTTACTCCCAGGAGCTACAGTTGGAACACAATGATAGAGAGTGACGACCTTCTGTGGCAGAAAGGTTGTGTTCAGGATCAGCCCTCCCACCGCCGCCAAAAGCAGAAGACTCCACGCCACCCACTGGATTACGCTGACAATAATGCCCTCTTGGCCATGTTTGCTCATTCAAAGTGATATTATTCTATGTCTCCAGCTTCTCCTCTAGTAAGAGGTTTTTCTACTAAAAGCAATGACAGACTGCAGGAGCTGCAGACCGTGATGAAAGCACCTACAGCTTGTTTTCCTGCCTCCCTCCATGCCTCAGCTGTTCATAGAGCGGGCCTCAAGACAGGTGACAGGAGAAAGGCCTGTCTACCCCCATCGTGACTGACATATGGAAGTGGTTGGGACCAATGAAACGCTTTTGCTGGTCCCCCGCAGATATATGCAAAGGTTGATTTTGAGTCATACTTTTAGTTTGTTGGTTTAACCCATTGACTATGACGTCAAGTACGTCAATTACTCCATCGTGACATTGTACGTGACACGTACTCGTCTACTGGCACCGTGAAAGAAGTCTTATTGACTATTTTTAGCGGGTTTTTCTGTGTTTGGAAACCTTGTATATACTAATTTTGGTGGAAAAAGGCATAAGGCTGTTGCTGCTATGATGAATCAAGGCATGGCCCAGTCAAGAGGCTTGTGTTTTCTGCCGCAGGCAAACAATTTATCCCCTCGAAGGGCCCTGAGGGTTGTGAGAAGGAGGTGAAGGTGGCTAGTTTTACATAAAGCTCTCATTTCTTGAGAGCCATCAGGTACGTTCAATCCCCCTCGCCACATCATGGGAGCGCAGCAAAGCATAGTTATGCTCCTCTAAATCTGCTAAACTCTCGTGCTTGAACCCTTCTCAATAATGATTTCATACTAAAGGTTTGTTGTTATAGAGGAAGTAGCACTGCACATAAATGACATAGTGCCTTTGCTTTGTGTGAGAAGATGAGGCAACAAGGCTGATATTAAAGATTTTCATTTTGTCGCCATTCTTCTTGTCTAACCATTGAAATTGATTTGACGAGCATTCAGTGACAGTTCTCTTTTAATTGGTGTAGGAGCCTCTTAATGTTTGGTTTATTCCTCCCACCTCACATCTCAGAGGAACCGCATAATCAAGCAAGTCACTGCACACAGTGCATGCAAAACTGCACCTCTTGCGACTGTGTAATCACATTTGAAAACTTGAAACCTGACACTTGCTTGACACGAATCAGCAGCAAACTGTAACTCAGATTTCATGCCCTATTTAATCTCTTATTAAAGGCGCAAATGTTTTCCTAGTTAAAAAAGAAAAGCCTGTTTATCCTGTGGTGCTTTGTTCATGAATGTGTAGAGACAGACACTAACGCGGCTTTGATTACGGGTTCAGTTCTCTGTACAGCACGATTGGAAGAACCAGTTAGGGTCAGAGTTATGGACTTGTTCTGGTTCTCTAAAGTCCCCTTTAACACATGCAGTGCCTGCATGGGCCCATGTAAATCTGTACCGCCAATTATCCACGTCGAGACCTCGCAACGTTTCAGGGCTGTGTTGTAAATGAAAGCAACGACTTTGCAGGGACAAACACATTCAGGGTTACTGTTGCTTTAACGTGGAGCGAGCGAACCGATCACAACACGCCGCTGATGACTTGGCTTAGCGTTTAGGTCACCGCTTTCACAGTTGATTTGACTTGTCTCGCAAATTTGTTGAATATTAAATTAGGCCTTAAACCACCAATAAAATGCATTAAAAATCTATTTGACGCAAATTGTTTCGTCTAAATTATTTTTAAAATACTTTTATTTATTTGTTTTTGCATTTCAGAAAATGTTTTTCTTTAAGACCCAAAATGTAATATGGCACTTAAATGCACTAAATGGGTTTAGAATATTATTGTAATACAAATGTTAATTTTTATAAAAAGGAAACCATTAGTTTATTTTAAGAGACACGTCTTGTTTTCTCTTTTGTATATGTATAATTGCTCTTTCATAATGCAAAAGTATTTTTTATCTGATTACTCGATAAATCGGTGGAATAATCAGTAGAATAACCATCACATACATACGGCCTTGCCTCGTCTTCTTCTTCTTCTTCTTCTTCTTCTTCTTCTTCCACTGAGTTTTATGGCCGTTATCCTCCATAAGTGTTGCATTACTGCCATCTGCTGGACTGTCCCTTGTGCATGTGTGAAAATCACTAGCGGTGCCTAAAGGTTAACAGGAACTACGTGAGAAAGATTCTTTCGTGTCTCTCATCTACACTCCTACACTCACACTTTATTAATCTCTAGTAAATGAAAAGAGAGGTATAGCATGACTTATGACTGGTGATCAAAGCCTTGAGACCTTTAAGAGTCTCTGTAAAGCAAATGTTTGGCAACCTGAAAGTGCTGCATAGTTTGATGTGCGGGGAGGTGATGTGAGGTTCAAATAACCTAATGAGGCAGTTGAATTCCTTCTTTGAAAAGAAACAAAGACTTGGAATATGAGAAACTATAAACTTCAGGCTAAAAATATCAGATACTTATGTGTTCCCACTGCAATCAGAATGTCTAATATGCACCTAGGTCAATGTAGCCAGCTGTGCCTGTGCGACAACGTTGTGTTTCGCACTGATAGGACATCTTGACGACAATCAAACAACAGCAGAGTGAAGGGGACTGACATACAGGTTAAATCCAGGATGACCCTTAAAGTCCATCTGTCATGTCAGCCAACTGATCTGCTATCTGTGTGTATGCATACATGAGTCCTTTGACTTAAATTTGGCCTCCAGAAGAATATTTTACACTTCATATTATGTTGAATTTAAAGGAACGTTTGAAACATGTCTCCCCTCATTAACATCTGCATTCCCTAATGCCTGCACTTGCTGAACAACTTGTTGGAGACTTCTAACTATCTCCGCCTTTGGACAGATGGCATCCGATAGCGCCGCAATCCTCTGGGCTGGATATTAGCAGCCGAGCTGATAACATCCATCGACACAGTCACCGTGACCCGAGTAATGACATTCAAAAAGAGCCAAGACCATTGCACTCTCGCTACACTTATCAGACATGCATTAAAGTACTTTCCAAGTACTTTTCAATAATGGTGCAAATTGTAGTTGTGAGGTCTCTGTGTGTGAGTCAGCAGTGCAGCACACACTTTAGCCTTGTACCACACTGAGTTGGCTGCCATACAATTTGTCCTAATATAATAGAAACCAATTAACTGAGTGGGTGGCTTTACCCAAATCTTGATTTAAAATGGAGCTTTATTAAAAAGAGTTACAATGTGGCAGCGTGCTTAACCTGACTGGTGGCAGAGATATGATAAGGAATGTAATCCCTGAGGCGAGAGCTGATTAGCTTATCCAGTCAGAGTCAGTGCAGAGTGAAAATGGCTGCCGTCTTGGGGGGGGATCTGTTATTTAAAGTCATGACAAAAAAAAAAATGTTTTTTGTTTTTTTGGGGACAGAGAGAAAGACAGGCTTAGTGAGAGAGACAGACAGTGCTTAGCTGAATGATTATTATTGCCCATATATTACCTGGCTTCTATTCTAAAGGCACGACACAAATACAAATACGCAGTTGGCGTCCTTTATTTAGACTCCTTCAGTTTTCTCTTTCGGTTGATATGCAGCTAAACCAGGACTTGACCAGCAGCCGTAGAGTTAAACCCACACATGGGTGAGATGCTAATGACATTTCAATGAGTTATCAATGAGATCAGTCAAATTATTCAAAAGCAGCACATAAACACAACTCTGTGCATGTCTGTCTGTCTGTCTGTCTATGCATGCATTACTGATGTTTAATTCATGATAATCCATAATGCATTATGTTAGTTGCTATGAAACATGCCCTTGCTGTTTGCTTGTGTTTTAGCCGTGCCAGAGTCCCTCGATGTCAATCAAACAGTGAATGTAAAATTGTAAAAGCGCTGGCTTGTTTGACTTGGCTGAGCGGCGCTCTGTATTGTAGGAACAGCCATCTTTTACTCCAGCAGGCTTCCTGTTTGCCTGCTCCTTGTCAGTGTTTATCTATGGATTACACCTTGTCTGCATGTCGCACTCCAATTGCTACCACGTCTTCTTGCTGAACAAGCATCCCTCTTGGATGGGCACTGCGGTGCAAATGAGGAAACAGCATCTTTTTACACAAAACAGGATTTATGGGAAAGGTGTTACGGATTTAGTCCTTGCATTTTTTCTGAAAATATAATTGTGTTCCCACAAATTGGCAGTAATACATTAAACCCCTTCTTTCAAGCTGGAAATTGAAATGTGCACAATGGAAATGCATGTGTCGCACCTTCTGCAGCTTTCTGTGATAGAGGTTACGGAATTTGGCTGACTGGTTACTTGGAGTGGCTGTGCTCTAACCTACCAGCTCAGTCTCTGCAGGATTGTTTCCATATTAGATCATTGGCCTCGTTATTAACCGTAACCATGAACCGATATCAAGTCCTTCCTTACCAAGCGACAACCTCAAGTACCAAAATACTGCAGTTCCTCGAATGGCGACTTGAGGCTCCAAAAGCGAGCGAAAGTCACCCCATGTTGAAATGACATTACAGCAGAAATAAACATGTTTCATGTTTCATTTAAAGTATTCAACCAGTTCTTATCACGGCTGCCACTTACTGTAGATACTCCAGGGTAATTTCCCTCAGTTAGCAACCTTTCTAAGGAAAATACACTACTCAATCGCAGACCTCGTTCATATTTTAAACGTAAGTCTATTAAGTCTGTTGTCCTTACCAGCCAGTTGTATGCGGTAGACCCTGAGGCCAGTCTCTCTACGTCTTCACATGTTGTTAAACTCTCATCTTCTTAGTAACATGCTCCTTCAGAATTTGACCCTGCAAACACAAAAACATGTTTGAAAATCTTGCAGACGATTCATCACTCAGAAATACTATGGAGGAAACCACGTATCCTCCAGCGTGATGAAAAAAGTTAACAAACTTCAGCATTCATAAAAACCACCCTGTCCCTCAAAGAACTCTCTCTTCATACCGGACACACCTCAGCCAGAGCTTGTCATAATCATAATCTTTCACTTACCTTAAACATTAAACAGTTTTCGTTTTACGCAGATATTGTAGAAGATATTGTAGAAAGCGAGAATTTTAAGAACATTGCCATTGAATGTAACACAGGTCCAGTATTGATGGATTGTTCTGTTGTGGAGGACGAAGTCCTGGAAGTGCCTGTAACAATGTGTTATGTAATAACAACACATTATGTAATAACACACTATGTAATAACAACACACTATGTAATATCAACACATTATGTAATATTCTGCTGCATTTTGTTATAAACAGCCTGGAATATAATTAAATCCCCCTCATTTTTTTGTAATAAATTATTACATATTGCAGTGGTTATTATATTTTTCATCTTGAAAATGTAATAGTATGTGCATTATGTAAAAACCAACCAAAATGAATGTCTTCAATCATAGAAATCGTTATAACATTATTACAGCAATGTTTATTTTATGCATTCAATCATGAATCACACTAATTAAAAATTAATTTAAAAAGAGAGCGCTCAGGCCGATGGAAATTATTTTTATAGGTGTTTTGGCCATAAAACCAAACCTGCTATGTAGATATGAATCATTCTAGGGTAACAAAAACGCAATGATTCTAAGTTTCAGATCATTCACTAATGAAAACATAGTTATGAATATTACATTACATTTCTGCTAATTGAACCCCCTAAATATTAGACACTGGCCCTTTAGGTGACTTTATTCTTATTTTACAGGTTATCATATGAGAGAACAAGCAATATTATTTCAATCTTTGATTTTGCTGTCGCTCCTCCTGGTGGCATGTTTCTTCTAACTGGTACTTTCCGAACACACCGTGACACCGTGACTCTATTAGACTCTAATTTAGTAACAAGAAGTCAGGTCACCTCTGAATGAAGAAAGTAATGACTTTTTCATTTCCAAGCTGTAATTTCTATGTTTCCCTTCGATCCATTTGGTTCTTATCAGGCTCATTTTGTGACCATTACTACACACACAGCTCACCTGCGCTGGATACTTGATCAGTGGTTCATTTAGTCCAGGATAATGTCGGACTCTCTGATTTGAATCAGTCTCCTTTTTTGATACTTTCTGATAAGAATCTACTAATATTGTCTGGTTGGAGAAGGTAAAACAGAAGAAAGGAAAAAAAAAAGACAAAAATCTCCGCAAGGAAAAAGAAAAACATATTCAGAATCATGCTGGGTCAAATAATAGTTCACATTTTTAGACTGACAGGCCATTACTTGATGAAACATCCGCTTGAAAGACACTGTATGTTGCCAGGATGCACATCGATGCACAGGGGGCTAATTGCGGGGAACCTTGGTGGAACGTTGTTTCACACCACCTGCTGAGAGGTTAGTATACAGAAGCATCAGACACCAGTCTACTGAAGATCCTCTCCGAGAGACAACCCGCTCACGATTTCTTTTGCAATGTGCAAACTTCTCCTCCAAGACAGCCCTCCATTATTAGACCTGCCATGATAGTCCTTTGATCTGGAAGTGGAGGGAAACATTTAAGATTTCAATGTGGACATTAATAACTTGATCTCTATTGCAAGAAACCAATGAGCGCAACAATAAAAAAGAAGAATATGCTTCACTCTGATAATCATCACTAAAGGAAAACTCACAGTATGAGGCATGGTCACAGGCATACAGTAAAAACCTTTAATTAGGTTTAATAAATATTTCCATATTCCTGGAACGCAATCACAAAATGGGATTAAGAGGAGAAATTAAGTCAAAGAAGTTAGACATCTGTTTATACTGTTGATGCCTCAATAAAATAAACTCACGTTGAATATTAACTTCATTTCACCCTCAAGCAAAACACTGGTTATAACATGAAGTAAATTAGCGGTGGTGTGGTAGCCCAGGGGTTAGTGAAGGAATGCTATAAATGCTGAAATTATCTGATGGAGCTGCACATACCTGTAGGCCAAAAGACTGTTGGTAGACAAATACTCAATAATAATTCCACTGTTGCCTCAAGCTCATTGCAAGATTATCTGCATCTTTAGTTGTTGAAGGCATAAAAGAAATGATTAACTTTTTATTATTACAAATCTTAGTTAAATGATATTTTAACTCTAACGCGACATTGTAACGTGTGTCAGCATGAACAGAACATTGCCATTTGAATAAACGCAGCTGTGAACACAAATACACATTTTAAATACAGTGATTGTGTATTGGGCTCTGAGTGCTGCCAAAACATGGGTGAAGTGCACCCAGTACTCGTGACTTAAACGCATCCTGATGGAGGACTGAAGCTGCTTCTTTACTGATGCGCTGTTTGTGTCAGGACCCAGGTCTGCTCCTAATTGAAAGTCCCCTCTATCAAAAAAGATAGTTAATTAGTTTAATTGACAGATTACGAGATAATCGACACGTACGCATTATCAGGAGACTGCAGAGATATACACATTTAGGATTTATTTTCAGCAGGGAAGCCATATTCAATCTTGTCGAAACTGAACTAGACCTAAACATCCCACACATAACCTAAGAGGATGTATTTGTATTTATTAGGATCCCTATTAGCTGATGCAGATGTATCCACTTCTCTTCCTGTGGTCCACACATAACAGAATAACAAGAAGACATTAACACATGAAAAAAGAATAAATAGATACAAGTACAACTACACAAATGACATACAATCAAATGCATATATTACCATATTTTGCTGAGAGATTTTACAACAGAACTCACATTTATATATATCACACAGTACGGGTTACTATAGTATAGGTCAGTGATGCACATAAAGATCTGATATGAACAGTCATTCTCTTGTTTTCTTAAAACTAGCTTCATCAATAGCTGTATAAAGCACTTTACGTTGTTTTAGATTTGTATGATTGTGTGCCAGAGCTAAGCTTGCGCTTGCTATACAAATACTCAGGGATCATCTGCATACATAGAAACAAATGCTAGAGGAAAATCATTTGTAAAAAGAAGACCTTCTATGTTCTATAAATCTATAAAATGTGGTTTACAGACTCAGTCTTAAATCTCCCGAGCAGTTTGCAGTAATTTCAAACATTTTTCATATTTAGGAGTTAAAATCTGTATGAGTACGTCTGTAAGGGACCACAACAGCCGATGAGAGAGACAAGCAGGCTGACGGTGTTGGAAATCAACAGCCTTTGAAGCTAACGTTAGCTAGCATACTACTGTTGACAGATATTAAAAGTGACAAGTTAAAATCTCCCCTCCAGTTCACTCCGAAGTATAGACAACCCTTATCTCCCCAACCGCATATACTGTAAGAGTAATTTGCTACCATCCTCAGTAGTTTCCCATCTATGTTATCAATACCAGGTGGTTTTTCATTATTGATGGACAACAATTTTCCACCTCTTCTACAGTAACTTTACAGAATTTTAAAGTACAGTTTTTGTCTTTCATTGTTAGATTTTTTCGAAAAGAAACTCATAGTATGTGCCTTTGTTAGTATCATTTTAGCTTCTTTCTTTTGCAAAATGTTTAGGCTATTTCTTCAGTTTGCGCGGCACTTCGGCCTCAGCTCTAATGGCAGGCACTTCACTTAGAGGCCCCCTGACTCCGATCGCCCTGGGCCCATGCCTGGTTTGGTCCTTTGGGCAATCCATCCCTTGGTTCTTTTCATTATTTAAAGTGGAAACAGCTCTTTTCTCCCTGGTGATTCCAAGTTGTAATAATGTTGGCACCGCTGTCACAAAGACAACTGGATCGCAACGAGCAACTACCAACAACTCAGGACACTCTGCATTCTCTTTTCCAAAGTCATTTTAGTTGTTCCACAATCAGCCATTTCCACTGGGGATAGTGACTGCAAAGAACTTACATTGATACTTTTAACTGGGGATAGCTACCGAAAGCTACTGGAAAACTAAAGCGTTATCTTGGTCCTGTTTTGGTTGAGATCGTACGCGGTGGTAGACAGAATGGCATAGGGAAAGTGAGGCTTATAGGGAACCAATCTAATAGCTAACAATGTTGTTATTCTATATTTCATTACATTGTGCAATTAACATTTAATTCATAATGACATTTGAACAATACTTTATTTTTGTTACTTTGAGTGCAGATCAAAGACATTTTATTGTTCTTTTACATAATGCATTTATAATTTAGGCCTTCTCTTTTACAATGTGAACAATGTGTAAATTGAAAAATTTCATTCTGACGTGCATGTTTATTTGTGAAAATCTTCCCCAGCTCCTAAAAAAGGGGGTTAAAATCTGAAGGATGACAGCAGTCATTCTTTGAGCAGGTATCGGTAAAAATGATGGACATTTCATTTTGGAAAGAGCCTTGAAGCTGCTAAGCTGCCCGCACTCGCCAGTTTCTCTCGTCGCTCTTTTTGTGTTAAAGTGCAGTGAAGGTGACGGAAACCCCATTCTCACCGGTAGACTTGTCTCACTAACAACTCTGAAGTTGCTATCTCATTCTGTCTCGTTCAAGTTGTTCTTCCCGCCTTTAGTTTCCAGGAGTGTATGCCCTTAATCATTGTAGAAGGGCCACTTTTTTTTTGCTCGACGTTTGCTGAATTGCTATTCTACTTTGGCTCCATCCAGGAAAAAAAAAATGTTTTATTCACTTTTCACAAGTGGAAATTTTACAAGAAAAGTCAAACTTGTTGGTTTGTTATTTGAGACGCATTAAATATTCAAACATTAAATCGGAAATATCTGCGGTATTAGTGCAGGAAATGAGGGAGCAGCTCTACAATAACAATTCATGCACTCTTGAACACACATCCCAAACACACTCATACTGCCAATTTATTTTGCCTCCTGAAAAAGAAAGAGGTCTCCTTTTCATCTTCTTTGGTTTTTTATAATGCTCCCTCTCATTTCTCCACAGTGCTGTTTGTCCTCTCAGCTGCCTCCCTGCAAGCCAGCGCTACCCCTGCTCCTCCTGCTCCCCCTGCTCCTCCTGCTATTCTGGCCAAGCTAAGCCACAACTGTCCCACATGCCACGTCTGCTGGATGTGTGAACAAAGCTCGGAGGGAGCGAGGCGAAAACGGTTCTCTTAAGTGAGTCGGACCCAGTCAGGCGGGACGGCTGAAAATGTCTTCCCCTTTGATTCCCCGGGGAACAGAGACAGAAAACAAATGGAGTCTGACTCACTTATTTTCTCAAGGTCCTGCAAGTGACCTGGTGGTGCTGCGGAGTACGGGCTCCAGCGCCGCTGATGTTCTCCGCCGAGCTGTCCGGCGGTCTGTCAGCCAGACACAATGGAAAGCCCCCTCCCATCCCCCCCACCATCTTTCCTTATCCACATTCAATCCCAGCCAGATCCCACAGCACAGCCTGCTCAGTGGCACTGCTGACAACTCAGTCAGCCTGCTCACACGCCGATGACCCGGTGAGTAATTGGTCGATAGAAGTCGGATGGCATCAACTTGTGTGGCTTTGCAGCCGGGGATGACTCATTGTGTGTTCGCCCTTACTGGCCACGCTGCAGGCGTACATGCCAGCTCCGAGAAAGATTTGAGATCTTGAGGGATAAAGCGAATATTAACAGATTAGTAAAAAATAGCCAATGAATAATTAATGCCACAATAACAGCACACATGCACTCGCATTTATCTAATCATCCCGCATTGGGAATGTGCGGAATATTATCTGTCTGCTGTGTGGCTGCCAACCAGCTCGGCCCATTTGGCTGGGAACTAACAGAGGAGTTTGGCTAGCAGTTATCGCACCGCTGCATCTCAGTAACTGGATAGCTGATTCTGGCAGATGAATACAGGATATTCATCTTAACACATCAGAGCATTAAGTCTGAACTCAGCATGTTAATGATCCAGATCCTAAGAGAGATGGTGAGGGAGGGAGGGAGGGAGGGAGGGGGAGTTACAGGTAGAGGTTCAAACACATGCAAACATGCAAACTTGCACGTGACACACACTTCTGCACTGTTTAATACAAACCAGGCTAGAGTGTGATTCACAATATGAGGTGCATTGTCAAGACTGAGAATATTACACGTCATCGCAGATTCACAGGTGGGGGGCCTCAGTGGGTTCCTAAAAGACACGTTGACGGGAGTCATGGCTGATAATTGGCACAAACTGGTTTGAGAAGTTATTGAGCACACGAGATTACAGGAAGAGGAGGTTTTTTTCAGGCCACTGTGCTACTTCACTGTGTGGAAAGAAATGTATGATGCATGAATATAATGACTGTATCTGTTCCTACAAAGTTATATTGACAGGTTCAACAACTATGACTGTGTATGAAAACCTACAATGTTGATCACTTAACTCATTTTAAAGTGAGTGTTTTATTTTTTTAATTCACAATGAATATCTGTCACAAAATGTTCATACAACTTATTTCATTTGTTTTCGACGTTGATTTCCTCATATGGTTGTGTTTAGTCACTAAAAGGAGTTAGTTTAAGCTGCTATACTCTATTTATTTATTAATAAAGTTAGTAGTAATGAAGTGTGTTTTTTTTCATCTGCGCCATTTTTAAATGCTGTTTTAGCTGATTAGATGTAAAAACCCACTGTCCGTCACCAGCAACAGGCTTGTGAACATAGTGGCACATTTAGCAGCTAAAAAGCCAGATATTGCTACCAAGCTTTGCCATTGCTTTTTTGGTGGGAACCAAAAAAGGAAGTAAATATTGGACTTAAATTCATGAGGTGGCCAGAAATATTACTCCACATGAATGCTGTCATGAGTAATGATGAGTAAATAGGCAACTGTTTGCTGACACGGTCGCCAAATCAACTTAAAAGAGAAAAGAAAAATTAGTTCATGCAGATTTAAGGTTTTGGAAAGACGCAGTTCTTATTTAAATACTGAAAAAGTAACGCTCACTTCAAACACAAGTGTTTACTTTTTCAATATTAAACCAAAAACCATGCCACTCTATCCTTTTTACAAAACTATTCTATCATTTCACACCTGGACCTCAGTCCTATTGTTTGCTCCAGCTTCAGTCATTTACGTGTTAAATGTGTCATCTCATTGCACCTCGACAGGAAACGAGTATGTGATGCAAGCATTTTGCTTTCATTTTTCCACCTGAAATTATCCCAGCAGGTCACAAATATGAATACACAACCTTTTGCTCACAAATCCACACTTTTAAAGCATTTCAGGGGGCTCTTCACTACAATCACACAGCAATTGAGCTCATTTTGACCAACCTAGAAATCACTTGTCATTGTTTTTTTAATTAAGGAAGCATGAAGAGCAGCATGAATCCTGCAGAAACGGGAGGGGAAGGAGAATTTTGATTGCAGTGTCAGTAAATATCATGTTGGTCCTGCACAAAAAGAGTTGCTCAGGTGGATATCTAACCTGTCTTACAATAACATTAGGTCAGGATTGAACTTTTGAAGATTCCCCCCATTGCTACATGCTTGCTAATCTGTGGCACTGGAAGAAGTTATTTGTATTATCTTAAATCATTCTAGTGTTTCTAGTATTATTTTTTGAAAAGAGTTTAAAAACAATCCAATGGACTGTATTTATAGATCAATGTTCATGGTCACATTTATTAAACACATATTCTAGCACCACCATCAAAATATGTAACACAGGACTTGAACTGTCACTTTTAAACTGATCTCTGGATGCTCAGACTTAAAGCCTAAGAAAGATTGGCACGGAAATTTATAAAAAAAATTATTATGTGGGTTCTTATGAGAGTTTGCACATCCCTGCGGAACATTCATACGGGCGGAAAAAATATTTGGACAGACCTCGATTTCAGCAGATTTCCACCTGCGGAAATATATATTAGTCCAATAATTTTCTTGTGTGGAGTGGACACAGGCACTGTTAGAGAGGAAACTAATTGGACTTCATTCATGAAAATAGAAGCGGGCAGCGTGGATGATTTGCAACAGAACCGAAATGCATGATTGAAAATATGCATGCAGATTTTCAGTATTCCCGCGCTGAATTTACGAAAACGACTTTAACAGTGGGCGACAGCAACATTTTAATGAATTCCCTGCTCTTCACACAGACACATAAAAGAGTAATATTTTCAATAAGTTTCCCATCAAAAAACCTGTTTAAATCATTTATTTTTATTCCTCCAAGGCTGTCGGGCAACAGGCCTGGCAAGATATCGCTGCTGTCACCAACTTAAAGAGAGTGGATGAAGCCACGGTGTCAGAGCTCCGCTAATTTGAAACATCTAAAAACCTTTGTGTCTTGTTCCAGTCGATCAACGCATGTGATGTAATTACATTTTAAATAGGCCCATGTGATAAACTGGATCTCTATACCTTCCTGTTCAGAACCAAACTTGATGAATCCATTTTTAATCGGCTGGTGGCAGAGAGGTGCCTTGATGTTTCATTTAACCCAGGCTGACGGCTGAGACAGTCCTGCTCCACACGGAGACAAAGGAAAAGGCCGGAGATCTTCTAATAATTTCATCATTTCAAAAACACATTTGACACCTAACTTCATCTGAGAGAGACGCTGAGTGCTCATGTGTATTTTAATGGTGGTGGTGGTGTGTTTGCGTAGGTTGATCTTAAAGAATGACCACGTTAAAGCAGCCTACAGCCCTCAGTTACTGTACAGTAGGTGGGCGAGATAACAGTCCAGCTAAGGAGAATTGCTTCTAATTATACATGACAGACACAGACTCCCCCAGTGTCTTCTTCCTCCCTGTGGCCACACTGGGCAAGAGAAACACTTCAAAATAAAGCAACCTTTGCCCACTGCTACAGAGCTAAATGCATCATGAGGCCCAGTGATGTAGTGTGTGCTGAATGTAGACATATTTGTTCTATTATTAAAGCAAGATGTGACAAAAGGCTTAAGTGCAAATTCCAGATACTTGTTTACTTATGCATACTTTACAAAATATCATTTTACATACAAGCAATTAGATATACCTGATACAATATTATAAGACCTTAGCTGGAAAGTATCAACTGTGGCAATAAACAGCAATTATTTGAGGCACCTTATTTTGGAATTAAAGTTTGGCTACTACTGTGGATAGTAAGCTAGTTCACAGGGTTTAATACAATTTTCGCACTTTTGCCGATCGTGATGTACAAACATGTAGTGAAAATCCTGGTTAAACTGCAATGTGATGATTACATATTTCCTTGGTTTCTATGTGAACCTGCCTCGTTTGCAGCAAAGGGCAGATGAGTCATGTGTGGCTGCTTTGTGAATGCATCGGATTTTTCAGACTACAGACGGTTCCACTTCATTGTAATGGTGCTCGATGATATAAATTCACAAGGAGAAAAAAATCATAAAAAAATCCACCGTTCTCACCAAGAAACATGAACTGTCACCAGTCTGAGGGGATTACATCCTTCTTCTCGCGGCAGAGGCGCTGAGGGGTGTAAATCTCAGGTCAGGAACACAATGTGTAATGCACCTTGACTAATTGACTGTAGCATTTTGAATGACAGCAGCTGAATGGATGTGAAAACAAAGAAACTATAGGGGTCGTTGTGCAGCGGGGTGAGGTGCATCTACTGTAGCTCCTGGACTGCTGGGCGTGTTGGCTGCATCCTCCACAGAGCTGGAGCGGCTCGGAGAAAAAGAAACATCGCTTCCATACTGTCGCCGTGAAGCTTTTCTTTCCAAATCCTCCTTTTTGTCCCAACGTATTCATCTCGCCGTTCCTCCCACGCCCCTCAGTTTCAATTGTCATCCGTTGTCTTTCTTCCTTTTCCTTCTTGCTTTCCGTAAGAAAATATTACAACAATATTGACTGTAACGTTAAGAATAGTTTTAATGTTAAAGCTGTTGTGACGCACATGAGCCTCTTCAAAATCAATTCATATTTGTACATTTTTACAGACTCCTTGAAACAGAGGGTTGATTAAAACATTGGTCCCTAATCACTCCTCTCCTCTCTCATCTGACGCAATATGTCCTTCAGAAACAGAATAAAGACAAAGCATAAAATATAATAAATGAATAAATATAAAATAGTTTCATGCCTCTTTTCCGAACACATGCGTCCGCTCTGCTCCCTTTTTGTTTGTGAAGTCGTTAGACGAGATAGAGTTGAGGACAACAGGAACTAAACGAAAGGCGTCTGTGACAGATCACTAAGCTGAAAAGTGAGGCGTGAGTAGGAACTTTCTGGGAGTTGAAACCTTTCAAACTGAGTGCCTCTCTTCCATGTGTGTGCTGATCGAATGTGATGAGTTCCTCCATTAGTCTTGAGCAGCACACAGGAAAATAGATTCCTTAATCTCTTAAAACAAATTATGATCTTGATAATGCAATATCCAAATTGACTATCTATATTTGATGGAAATGTAATCTTAACCAGATGGAACAATGAGGAAGCTCAATGTTCTCCTTTGCACTGCAGGCTATATTGTGTTTGTCTAACTCTGATGTTATTGCTTTTTGTCACTTTGGAGTTCTTTAATCTGATTATCCGGGGAAGATTGTGGTCCGTTCGGCACCATGATGCTGCCAATGACAACTCCGCTGCTGGTGACCACGGAGCAGATCCTCACGAGCAGCTGGAGCTTAAACAGCTTTCTGATGGCTACGCTAGTGGTCGTTATTACAAGAGAATAAAACCCCTTTCATTTATCTGCCCTGCTCAATATGTAAAGATTCACAATATTGACTTCTTCAGGCACTTTTTTCGTGCGATTCATTTGCACGTAAATATATTTGTTGTTTTTTGTCATGAATACTTTCGCACAGAACGAGAATATCAGATGGCATAAATGTTTCTTTTTTTCCCCCTTAACAAGGTCGGTTTCGCCGAGCTTTCGAACCACGAATAAAGGCATCAACCAATCACGAGTTGCTCCTATCTTTTTATATAGGATTATAAAACGACAACACAGAGGCTTCGGAGATGGCAGACTTTATTACTGCTTTACGTCATCAATTTTCGAGGGATGCGATGAGTAGTATAAAAAAATTATGTTCATGATAAAAGCTTGAATGTCAAAAAAAACTTAATTTTCATGAAAAAAGCTTGAATGTCAAAAAAACCTTAATTTTCATGGGAAAAAAAAATGTTTAAAAAAGAAAAAATGTTCATGAAAAAAGCTTGGATGTGAAAAAAATTTCATGAAATATTTTCATGAAAAAAGCTTGGATGTGAAAAAAACCTTATATTTCATAAGTAAGCCTGTCATTTGTAATATACTGGTGGAGTGGTAAGCAGGCCTATTGTTTTTGGATATTTGGGGAGTTAGGTGGTTAGGAGTGTTGTGTTATTGCTTAAGTGGTCCTTGGTCTGAAAAAGTTTGAGAACCCCTGTTTTAAGTGAAATGGCGAACGCTCTCAGTCACCATATTAGGTTATAAGAGAGAAAGAATGAATGAGAAGCATAAATGTCTTCCCGAATGACCTCCTCCTATTAGCTTCATTTGCATGTCGCGTATGAGGAACTGAAGAAAAATCAGAGTTCCATAAGGTCACATAAAAGCTTATTCTTGACTCCTGTGGAGCTCAGTGCACAGCAGAAGAGAGTGAAACACTGCAATTACCTGCAAGTAATACTGAGAAACAGTTTGATGTTACATCTGCAGAGAGAAAAAGCACACAACACTGTGGGAAGGCAATTCGGTCAAGTATACCGGCTTCAACATGTTGTATTTTGTTTGTTTTGTAAATACTTTGGATTTTTTGGGCAATTTTACTCTCAGTTGGGCATAGACATGTTGCATGTTCAACTGCATTTCACCCATCTCCTTAGTAATTCTTGTAAATAGGTTATGTTACTTCACGTTTAAGTTTAAGTCCTCTCCCATGAGACGTTTAGATTATTTCGTAGACCTCCTGTGATTTACAGCCTCGTTTCCCGAAAAGTGAGTATACACAAAAGTATACATGCACTGAGTATAAAAAAACAAAAAAAACAAGAGCAACACAGATTCTTTGTGGAAGAACTGGAAAGGCATCAATCCAGCAGTCAGCAAGCAGGGTCAGATGCCAAGCCAACTGAGAGCAGGGAAAAAATACTTTTTAAGGCTGTAGTTTATTCTGCTCACAGACAGGCACAGAGTTTAGGGGCTTTTTGAATTTCCTCAGAAACCCAGAAAAATAAGTTGTTGCTGCTCAATTTTACAACACGTTCAGCTACAGAAACAACTGTTGTATTACTGGTGAGGTAGAATCTTTGACTTTAGAGAGATACAACAGCCAAGGTACTATTTTTCTTCAGCTACTCTCATTAACCAGATCATATAAATGTGCTGTAAAGACCCAATCCAGTGCTGTAGTATGAAAATCCACTTGGAAACACCATCAGTGCACTTGTGGGTTCTGTGAAACTGCTGCTTGACTTTGGTGACTACTTTGAGTGGTTTCTTCCTTCATTTCCTGTATATTAACTAAAATACATAATTGGTAATTTTAGCGTCCCTCTTGAACACTCTCCAGCACTAATTGACTTCTTCTTCAGCGACATCTCCGATATGATCAGCACATGACGTGAAACTCTTTGCAGCTGTTATCAGTGCAATGTCAACTCGTTACCAGGATCTTTGTTCGGACATATGAAATGTGAATTTTAAGGGCTAAGAGAAATTAGTAAAGAACTTCCAAGGAACACGCACAACACCACTGTGATTTAACTTTTTTACTCACCGTTAGATCGATACTCTCACGTTTGTCCATTCAGTAGCGTGGTTATATAAATGTAATTTATGGTGCTGTTAGATTGCTGCTGCATTGCCCCGGTAATGCAGGTGCGTGCCTCCATTTGTGAGCAACCAAGTGGGAGAGCAAACTGTTTTTTGGGCGCAGTGAAATTTTTTTAAAAGGCTAAACGTCAAGAAATATAGATTGAAGCAGAATATTTGGTCCTCTAAAAACATGTTGGAAATTTGGGAAATGTATTACCACTATCTTTTTTTCAATAAATGTTGACCTTTGGAACTTCACAATGCTCTGGAGTTAATGGAAATGTTTGGATCACACGAGTCAGAAACAATCCTACGCAGCCACCACTGGAATGTAAATACACAAATAGTGTAATACCAATAATATTAGCGTAGCCTTATCTTTGTCTGCCACTGAGCAGAAATGCCAGGTTTAAACACAATGACATAACGAGAAAGAAAGAGAAAAGCAGAATTTGAATGTCAACGTATTGATGAGCGTCATTATGTGTTTATTGATAAGGACGTCCCTCTATTTACTCTTCGTCGCTTTCCATTGACGGAGGCTGCTGAATTAATGTTGTGGTGGCATATTGTGAAGGGAAGTAAGGGACTCCACAACGTCCGTAGCCCAAGTACTACTGAGAGTTATATTAAGGTGCTTCTGGTTGTATCTTGTATCTTGTAATCCCTACAGTGGTTGTACAGGGAGGTTTGTGTCGGACTATTTCTTGGTTGTTGGCAGTGACTTCCTGCAGGTCATTTAATTTAACTTAACTTAACTTTACCATAAAAGGTTGCATCCTACAACATCTAAAGGCTGGAGCCGATGACATGATGCTAAAGGACATCAGTGTGTCTGTACGATTCTAAAAGTCATAATCATGTCTTGCCAAATCAAAGATTTTACCTGTGTTACTGTGGGTTTGTTGAAAAGCATTTACAGTATTGTGGGTCTGTGCAGAATCATAGTATTATTGTACTTCTTTCTATAGAAACATATTGTTGGGAGAGCTAATACCTTTAAGCACAATGTTCTGCTAGACTTTGAGTCTGATTCGTTGCTGTGGTTCTGTAACGTAGACTTGCCTACAAAAGATCTGAGAGTATGTCGTCTTTTAAGTTGCTCAGTTTGGAGAGATTGCAGAAAACTCCCTCCACTTAATTAGTCCTCTACAACTCCATGCTCTGCTCATGCGGCCCCTTTATCTTCAGCGAGACCCTTTGAAGGCTGCACAGTCATATTGGGTGTTCCTGATTGATTCACAGCAGACCAGCTGAGATGGTAAAGAACTGAAAGGAGGTGGATGTCACGAACGTGAAGACACGTCTTAAACGAGACGGACTTCGTGCGCGCTTGACAAGCCAATGACTGGGTCAGAAGGACTATGGTTGTTATTATCAGCCGCCCATCTGCACCAAAAATCATTGGGAACCTTCAAATGTACTTTGGAGAGAATAAAGAGTGAAAAAAAGTATTTCAATTACTTCAAAATTAATCAAATAATTAATGGAATGCACTGAATTATACAATAAATATGTAATCCTGTGTCCTACAAAATTACGTTCCCATACAACAAAGCTGCATTCTCAATAAGGTTTTGAGGGGAAACACATGTAAATACAACTGAATATATCCATATCAAGTTTCTAAGGTTTTGGTAAGAAGCAGCAGAATATGTGATTAGTTGGTGTGTTTTTGGCAATCTGCAAAATCAGCCACTGACATAACTATTCAGAAATGAGAAATTAGAGTTTATTCTACAGTAGCTGCAGTTCTTGTTAATGCAGGATAGATCAACACTGTCTCATACAAAATTATGTTCTCATAAAACTAAACTGCATTCTTGATTACATTTCGTGGGAAAACACTTTTTATCCCGGTTTACGGTCGTAGTTTGAAACACATGGTTAACATTGGAGGTTCAAACTAAATAAAACAAAAAGGCAACAAAACTATTACATCCTGGTTTGGCATGAAATAAGTATGTTTGTTACATTATTGAAGTTAGTAACATACATTTTAAAAAGTCAACGCTGACTCTTTGGTTCACACAGGATATGAACAGCGTCCTTTTTTTTATTTCACTATTTTACCATTTATATGTATATACAGTATATATATATATATATATATATACTGTATATACATATAAATAGTAAAATAGCTAAATAAATATATAATAATAATGTATAATATATATATATATATATATATATAAATGGTAAAATAGTGAAATAAAAAAATATACAATAAATGAATGAAAATAAATGCTGTTTGTAAAATTTTAAAAATCTGTATTCTTTTAATTAATTTGATATTGATATATTTAATTGAAAATGTATAGTAGCTCATCACAATTATTGAGTAGTCTATTTCCTAATGTATTGTATACATGTATTTTCATTTTCATTTGACTTTGAATTTATTTTATTTCATCATTTATTTATTTCACTGTCATTCATATACTTTGTTTACATCTTGCTTTCAATATAATATTTGACAATACAGACCGGGAAAAAAATGAAAGCGTTTGCACCTCCTGATATTTAGCAGTAGCTGTTAATGGAAATTGGAAAAAATTACCTAACTTTCTAACAGCTACTGACTCAGGTATCCACGCCAGTGAGTGCATCTACTCCTGCTCTTCAAGTGATTCATATTTTTATTAGTTTTCAGATTTTATTAGCTTTATTTCATATTAGAAGTTTAATGAACATGCTTGGGAGGAAAATAGCATTGTTTCACAGAAAGAAAATTGTAATTATAAGTAAAGTTACACACAGAAGATGTACAGTAGTCATAGGTGTCTATGGCAATGTGTGGCATGTGGATTAGGTTTTTATTTCTTTATAATAATAAAAACAAGCATTGTACCGCCTTAAAATTGATCATTGGTGCTCAATAAACTTCCCTGGGTCAATGGTCTGATCCATCACTTCACTAGCATCACCTGCACTTATCGTACTTAACGTACATGTTATTTGCACTATTCATATCTGCACAATATACTACTGTCTGCACATACAACCTGCCTTTGCACTCTGTTACATATTTATTACATGTTTAAAGGTCTGCATATAGTAGTTTATAGCATCACTCAATGCACTTTGTGTATATAATATAGCACATTTTTGCACTTCTGGTTAGACACTAACTGCATTTCATTGGCTTGTACCTGTACTCCACACAATGACAATAAAGTTGAATCTAATCTAATATTAGTGCACGTACTGAGTGTTTGCATGTGTGTGGCTGTGTTTTAGTGATAACATGTGGGTCAATGGTTCCTCCAACATGTTTTTGTGTTTTAGATAAGTAACAGCTCGTACAAATGAAGTTCGTGATTGTAGGTTATTTAAAAAAATTAAAAAAAGTGAATTCAAACATGTCGTCCCAGACCTAAATCAGCCTGTGTGCTCGGGCCTAGCGTTTTGTGTCAAATTTGCCTTTCATTTTGCTGTGTTTTTCTGATGAACTTTATCTTTATTTTCAGTGAAATCATGTTATCCATTACAGTTTTGCTGTGTTTTGAACACCCCTTCCTTACCTACTAGAAATGAGCCTGTAATTCCAAGCATTTCTTTACTTGCTGTGAAGTTTAAACAAAGTGCAAATGATAATTTGACCTCCGCTCTCTGTCCATGGTGCTGAAATATGCATCAAAATCAAAACAAAACATGCAGTGAAAGGCGTTTTCACTGCTTTCATTAAGCATTGGATATTTGGGAACGAGTCTGTTAAAATCTAACCTATCCTTCAACGTAAAAAAAAAAAAACTGTTAGATAATATAGAGGCAATTTGCAGGAGCAAAACATGTGTACAGTGCTGTTTATTACCAGTAAATTGATGTAAATATTGTAGTTTATTCCAATGGAGGAGGTGCTGCTAAAATGAAATGCTAAAGTGTGTTGTATTATGAAAAGCATCAGTGCAATTTTCCATAATTGTGCTTTGCTGGGCTCTCTCGGATAAACAATGCAGGAACAACATTAATTTCATTTGATGCCATCTCGTCTCAAAACTGCCTTGATAATTACATTTGAACATTAAATCATTTTTATGCAGCCGCCCTCTGAAGCTGACGTTTGCTCATTTTCAAAACCTTACAGAGTCCAACCCAGAGAGTCGCAAACAGAGCCATAATGTTATATCTCTCTTTACATTTCTAATTAACAAAGTGTCACTTTTCATTCACAATATTATGACAAGGGCATTAATTTTATTTTTTTGCCACTTAAAACTTCATTGATGAGCATTATAGCTGAGCTGCTTTTAACTTCACTTCTTAATAAATGAGCGTAGAGGAGGTTTCTGACTTAGAAGTTTATAGTTCTATTATGTCAAATAAAAAATCAGTAAAATGTGCAATTAAAAACCCAGCACTGATATTCATATTGGAAGCTTCTCTACATTAGAGGTGTTCATGTTTTATCAACACAAACATACCCACACAACATTTCTACAAAGTGATCTCACATGAAGATATAAAATACATGCATAAGAAGGCTGTTTGCCATCTCATAGTCAGTATTAAGATTCACCTTTTGCGACAACTCCGGCCTTGAGTCTTTGTGGATAAATCTTAGATCATATAAAAAAGCATTTTTAATTTCTTAATTGGATTGAGATCCGGACTCTGACTTTACTGCTTCGGCACTTTAACAACGTTTTAAAACAACAATGACACATGTTTGTTCTTTTCACCTAGAAGACTGTATCTGAACTTCCAGAAACACACTGACCACACACAGGTGATCTCCATCTAACTAACTATGTGAGTTCTGGAACCAAAGCACTTGTGATTATTAAGGTCAGTGCGTCCTACATGCATTTCTCATTAATTCATCATTAAGATCACATTGTAGAGAGCTGCTTTCACTGACATTAAAAGGGTCTTTTTTCTATTGATTTGTGTTAATAAAAATAAAAAAGTCCCTATATAGTAAGAACCTCATCATTAATATGGAAGCCCTTAACGGTTATTGCTGAAACATTTTATTTCCTCCATTTTATGATAATGAGTTCATTTGTATTTGTTTTCCCAAGATCACACATTATTAATGTCATTATGTGGAAACGACACGTGCTGTTTCCCCGAGATAACGATAAAAAAAATGTTTCATAAATAAAGTAATAATATATCTCGGATAAAACAACATTTGTTATTCTGAGATAAAGACAAACATAACTATATAAAATGTTTAAACCATGGCCGTTTAAGGCTTCCGTACTTTAAGTCTCAGTTCATTCTGTTTTTTATTTACTTACTTATCAATGTAATGTCCCTATCGTTCTATACTTAAATGTTTTATATTATCCTTTGCAGCCTATTTTGAGAGCGCACTTGTGTTGCTTTGCAGCACAGCAGTCTGTTGATTGCATGCAGCTTCTGCAGGTGTCAGTATGACTGTAGCCGGTAGGAGGGACTTGATGCTCCAACTTCTCATTTTGTGTCTCTGCGCTCCAGCCAGTCGTCCTGGTCCTGCTTGGAGAGAGACGGCGGCATCGGCAGCAGCACGGCATTCCGGGGGAAACACCATGCGTCTTAGGCTGAAAAGACGACCGGAGCGTCACATCACTGCGCTTTCTTATTTTTGATTTATTTTTTTTTGTTTCGTCCCTTTTTTTTCCTCCTCCTCTCCTTTTTTTTTTTTTCCACCCAATCTCTGACGCGCAAGGACACTACAGCATCCATCCACGGCAGACACGCTCACATAGAGCCTCCTCTGTACAGACGCACCACCACCATCCTCCTCCTTCCTTCCTTCCTCCCACTCTCCTCCTCTCTCGCCTCTCCTGTTCTGCTCTAACCCAGAGGACATCGGGACCTCTTCTCCCCCCCTTTTACTCGGAGACATGGATCTATGGTTTCATTCGATCCGGATTTGCTGGTGGAGGGTTTTGTTTCTGATGAGTGTTTTCCAGGACTATCTGAGCTCCATGCTGGACTGCCCGCCGACCTGCAGCTGCTCTCAAACAGAGATCTATTGCAATAAGTCCGACAACGGCAGGTTTTTCCCTTTACTCGCCCTGCAAGATACTGGGAACAATGGGACCAGTATTGACATAGCAGAGTTATTCAAAAACATCACCTCTATGTAAGTAGATGCGGATTATGCCGTGCGTTTTTTTTCTCTCCTCTTTCTGAATCATTAATTGATCATATCCTCAGTGAGGCGTCTGTGCTGAGGGTGTCTGTTGCTTGCTTTGCACTGATCCGACTTGTTGGCTCATTATTTCATATTCGGAGACTTTTTGCACTTATATCAGTCCGTTAAGTGGCCTTTTTATGATAATGCCATCTATGATGATCGGTCTTGCATGGAGGGTTAATGCGCTTATTTCTGTCTCTCCCCTGCACAAATAAGACCAACCCCCCCCCCCCCGCCTAACCTTGTCAGACGCGGCGACAAACTACTTGATCTTGAACCTTGTTGTAGCGGATGTCGTATTTTGTCTGTGTGCGTGCGTGCGTGCGTGCGTACGTGTGTGTATGTGTGTGTCCTCATAAAGTTGCTCCTCCGCAGCGGCTCCGCAGGCCTGCACGGCCAAATGACAGAAGGATGTTGCGGAGAAACCTCACAGCACACATTCACTCCATTCCCCGTCTGCGTGTACAGCAACTGCTCCGACAGATTGTGCCAAATGAAACAGAAATAAATGGCGCAGTAAGGTCAAATACATGTCAGCCTGCTTCCTCTGAGAGAAGCGACGCGACCCTGCAAACTTTAGCATGTGCAGATGATGGGCGGTCTAGAGGCAGGGGGGGTTGAAAACGTCTCTTGTGACCCCCCCAACCTCCCTCTAAAGAAATGGATATGTAGCAGGGCGCTTGCCTTCTAAAGGGTTTGCTTAAAACAGAGGAGCCCCCCCCCCCCCAGCCAGAAGTAGCCTAACATTTCATTTTGCATCCTCTCCCCGTCTCACTCTTTCTTTCCCTGGCATCGATCCTTCCTGCCAACATCAAAGCTTTCTTTCTTGAAAAGTCAGGGGGAGAAAAAAAAAAAAGCGGCCTTAAAATAAGATCTCTGGTGTCGATGAGGCTGATTTGCATATAAAGTAAACATCTAACGTGAACGCACTGGAAGGAATTCCCCGCACGGCTTCCTCCGCGTCGCCTCACGCCACAAAGGAGTTTTTCCTCCCATCAGTTTTGGTATCCCGTTTACCCCTTTTATCCGTTCGAGGCAGACAACAACTTATTTAGAGACACGGTTCATCGCTTCCCTGTGCCACTAGAGGGTACCCTGGCACCCTCTATACACTGGGAACCAAGTGCTCTTTTAAATGACAACGCTGGAGTCGTTTAAGTGAGTGTTTTATCAGAGTTTTTAAGTCAAATCAGGCACCAGAATAAGCGTCAGCGTCAGCAACCTTGAGGGAAAAGGATGTTGAAGAGATGAGAGGTCAGAGGTCACAGCACGCTATGAGTGATCAGTGTGACCCTCGGAGAAAGATTTCCTCTTTGTAAAACCTCCATTCACGCTCCAGTCATTTATCTTCTCTCTTAACCGAAACAACAGAATAAACCGCCTCCTGCATCTTCAGTGAAAAGATGCACAAATGGAAGAAGCGCACAGCCACACAGTGATTGCCTTTTTGCCTTTGAGAAACCCTAATGCAATTGACCCGGGACTAATTGTGCATTTTATCATTTTATGGCGCCTCGCCAAGCAGGCCGCTTGTTTTCTTGCTGCTCAGCATGGATGGCAACCTCCACCCACCCAGCAGCACCGGCAGCTCAATGACAGCTTATCAGAGACAATAGCTCCCAATGTCACATCAGTTCAGTCATGTGATAGGTATTCACGCAGATGTGCATCATCTCGTAATCAACTGTACATGTTTTCTTCTACGTACAGTAATTATGCCACACAATTCATTGTTAAACTCGCAGCGATCTATAAATATATACTGCGTTAATTGAAACGTATGAATGAACAGGTCTAATTAGTAATAGCAGCTAAATGCTTGATGCTAATTTATTATCTGGCCAGAAAGCAAGCTCTTTGAAAGATAATAAGCAGTAACCATAGTAATACAGAGCAGTCAGTGATCGAGGCCAGTACAAGTTGTCCTCTCTTTGTAAAGATGCATGAGTTTTGCTAACGGGAGGTCTATTTCGCTCATCACAGGGGAAACAGGGAGAGAGAGGGGCAATTTATGGAGATGGGAAACTAGAGCGAGGGTTTCTAGCAGAAACTGTGGCGACGATGGGCCAGCCAAAGAAAACCAGCAAGTCCAGATAATAGTTTTCCAGTTCTCACATTAGAGATTCATCACAAGAGGCATCACCGTTTGAAGTGGATAAGATAAGGCCTTGCTGTGATACTTGATGAAAAAAGCAGGTTGACAGGTTTGTGTAAGTGCAGCTCTGACTGCAGGTGCACATTTCTTTGCAGAATCCAATCAGTGTCCACCTCGGGTGAAGATGGCCTCATTTTTGTTGACCCTTTTTTTTTTTTGTGCCTTTTGGGAGCGCGGTTTGTAAAGAGAGTCGAGAGTATCAGACCAATCTGTACAAGTCATCACTGTGGCGTCAACCAAACAGCCCTCTGCCCTCCTCGTCTCCTATTCTCTTAAGCACATCCTTCAGCTCCTGTAATTGCACATTCACAAACATCCATGCATTCACTGTCACTGCTGAAACAGAAAATGTGCTGTGAAATCCATTCGTGAGAGTTAGTAAAAGGTGTATCTTTTTATTGTGTAATAGTAGTTATAGTCAATCTGAAGCGGTGCTTTTCAATGGTCGTATAACAATAAAATGGTCATATAACCTTTAATTTTATATCCCCATAATAATCCTACCGGGACTGTTCTGTAGTCAAGTCGTCACTAACATAAAAAAAAATCTTTTTTTTTATCTTTATCTTGTTTTTTTTTAATCTTTTGTCACAGAAGATAAGGACCAAAAACCAAACACAATTGCGATTGTACTTCGGTTTTGTTTAAAGATGAGCATAACTTAAGTACAGCTACATTTTTACAGATAATTATTTGGTTCCATGTACTGTACATGCCCATGGAATATGCGGACTTTCTTGGAAGTGTACAATGAGGTTAAGCTTAAGTTAATTCTTTATGGCGCACTCTTTCGCAGGATAATTGTGCGAGTAAAATGCCTATCATAATTTTATCGTGATTTTTATGGTTTGTCAGTTATATTTAAAGGCCCCTCCAGATATTCCTTTAAACATATAAAAACACTGTGCTTTGATTAATAAATCCTGTCATTTCTCACTCAGACGAGGTTTGGCGAGCACATTACGAAGAATAGAGAACAAGAGTAACATGCTTCACCCAGTTGTTACTGCGCACCAAAACACAACGCTATCGCCACATGAGAGGCAACTTTGTTCGTCTTACTTTATGTAACCAGTGTAACATTAAAGCATGAAGTGTGTTAACAACAACCACCATGTTTTCTTTTTGTTCCCTCTTCGACACATAGAGTCAACCTGTGCACATGCATCCTTCTGCAGTGGTGGAGCTCACACATTCAAGTGAATATTAAAAAAGCGGTGGCGAGAGCCTTTAAAGATACAATCCATGATTTAGTTACAATACCAAGAGCAGCGCAACATCTCGAAAATATCTCACCGCAGTTCACAAATGAGTCTGAGTTCCAGCCACGAGGACGTGTTGAGATTTGGGAGCATTGAGAGACAAAAAAAAAAAAAATTACATTTAACATCCATCCAGGCAAAGGACGTCGAAATCCCTGTCGCCTTTGATGTCTTGTGCTGCCACTCAAGTGTATCTTATTACGTAAGATATTTAGATTTTCCTCTAATATTAGAAGATGCTGCTCTCTTTAAATGTGAATCTTATAATCAGATGTCCTCTGTTAGCCTTTGAAATAAAATGCTCTTCCAATAGCATGGTAGTTTGGGCTTCTTTAATGCCAACTCTTTCCTCAATCAAAGAGATTAATGTGGAGTTGTAAATTTGCCATCTGTTTATCTGCAAACAAACTGAGACTTCCACACTCTGAAATGCTTCAGCGTTTATCTGCTTTGCCAAATGCGGCTTGAAGTTCACCGTTTGATCTCTTTAAAATCTTGATCATCCAGTCAATAAAGTTGTGTGTCTTCTAATTTCCAAAGACTATCCTTTAAAACGCACCAACGCTATCATGACTAATGTTTCACTTACTAAAGGTGTCACTTTCAAACGACAGATATCACACTTTGGAATCAAGCTAAAACATCTTTTATTTCAGTAACATTGAACAAAAGACAATCTTCAAAGGATGACGGAGTAGTCTCCTGTGAAAAGGGAAGGGGAAAAAAAGTGCAATTTCGGTGGTAATACGCCATAGAATAGGATCATGGGATACGGTGTGATCTAACAGGACAGGGTACGTGAGAGAAAGCAAATCAAAGCTGTCACATCCATCCATCCGCTGCTTTACTGGCTGCATATTTCACCAGGCATCACTTTCAACAATTACCCCCGAAACTCTGGCTCAATGCCAGTTACTCTGCTTCCATAAAAAGTTGTTTGAGAAGTTTTTTGTCTTTTTAAACAGCTCGGCTCTACTTGAAACTATCGATCTGTGGATACCTTGAAAATACACAATTTATATAAAACCAGCCAGCTAGCTGATGCTGCCAAAGAAACCTGTTTTACACAGGAATGTTTCCAAGGTCCGCTCAGAGGTTCCTTGTGTGGGCTGCAAGTGATCCCGGTTCAGACGCTGAGCATCACGGCATTTATAAATGCAACGTTTTCTCTACCTCTTAAAACTGCAGCCCGTGTAAGTGTGTGACCGTGGACAACAGCAACTTATCTGCTGTATAATTCCTGCGTAAAGCTTGTGAATGGGAATTGATAAGTTAAACAGAGAGTCTTTGCTAAAGTGCTGGAGCAGCTAACCCTAACCGCACAAGGAAAAATATACTTTTAACATTTGGATCACGTAATTATAGGGGCATTTCATCAATTCAGTATTGCATTTCCAAAGTCTGGAACAAATTTATGTTTATATATATCTACATGACACCTTTATATATAAATATATATGCCCATGTCCTTCAAACCCCACACGTCCAGTTTTTAACTCAGCTTTCTGATACTAATTTAGATGGCATCATAAGGGTTCATGTTAATCTTCAGTGAGCTTCTTCCAGAGCTACAGAAGACATTATGCAACTGTCCCAAATTATCTCAACTTTCACAGGCTGATTAGTAAACTGATTGAAATGTGTAAAACCAGTGGCGGGCCCCTTTAACTCCCGGATTAAGGAACACTTACTGAAATAAAGGCAAAAGATTGGACTAATTAATGGAAAAAGTGGATTAATCTGCTGTAAAATATGTTTATTTCTCAGCCTTGGCACCACAGACTGTGTATAAGAAGTGTACGCAGTCACTGTGACGTCACCCATTGGTTCTTCGACTATGAGTTAGAAACATCAAGCTTATCGTCTATTTCACTCTATTAGTAACGTAATTTACTAAGCGAACATCATGTTGTAGTGAAAAATACTTCAAACTAGCGATTGAGATCATAAACTCATCAGGAAAATGTTTACTGAGGTAATAAATCAAGTGAGACGTAGGCTCATTTTCTCATAGACTTCTATACAATCCGACTCCTTTTTGCAACCAGTGGAGTCGCCCCCTGCTGGATAGTAGAAATAATGCAGGTTTAAGGCATTTCTGCATTGGCTTCTCGTTTCACACCAGGAAGTTGCTGCTTGCTTGAGTTTAAATGAGCGTCACATTAATGCTTGTGTTGGGCAGGATAATAAAGAAGCTTGATTATGCATTAATCGAGACATAAAGGATGCGAGTGATACCCATGACGTGTACGTCCTCAAGATGTGACATAACAGGATATTAATAATCTGATTTGATTGGCAATAACCCGCTCGCAGGCTAGACTGTATGCATTTCAGATGTTCTGATTAATATCTTTTGGGAAAATAACTGACAACTTCCATGGTTTCCCAGGCCAAGTCAGCCTGGAACCATCAAAGGGTTTTGTTCTTCCCCCCTAATCTGGGATGTTCGATAGATGTACAGAGTGGTGTGTGCACGTGCACACACCTTTGATTCTGACTGAAACACTCTTACCGTACCGCCTCACTGCTAGTATACACATTTATTTCCCCACCTCCGCCCTCCTGCTCTTTATCCACTTCTACGTCTTTGTTCTCTTTTACTGCTGTGAAGTTTTGATGTCTGGGTTTCTGATGCCCAGCTCGCCTGTATCTGTTTATCATCTTCATTTGCGTTTCCTCTTTACCTTCATGTTTCTCTCTGTCGTTTACATTTTATTTGTTTTATCCTTTTAGGGGTGAGATGTTTTTACAAGCCTGCTCGGGTTTCTTTGTGTGATCGGTGCTTTAGTATCATTTGAAGACACAAATAAATGATACCTTATAGCCTGGCTCAGAGCTTTACACCTGCCTGACATCAACCTTGGATATCTGCTTTGTATCTTAGCACATATAAAACAAGAGATCACACTCGGTTTTGTTGAAACGCAATACTGCTGCAATGTTATTAGAGAGGAGTTCTTTGGAAACTGGTTAATACATAAAGATGTTTGATTTTTGTAACATTAGTACTGATACGATACCTGAGGTCTGGTACTGATAGAAAAACAATACTTTTTGACACCTCACTTGATATAGAGAGGGATAGATAAATATTAATGTTTTTCTCCAAACTTTCTGTGTCGAAGCAGCTCGCTCCGTCTTTGCATGAAGTGTTTGAATGTGTGTGAATGCATGAACACGTGGATGCATGCAGCTATTGCCAATTTGATCTTGTTTTTCTTAATCATTTACCAAAAAAGTCAAACATCTAAATGTCTAAAAATAAGTTTGTTTGAGTGAAAATGGCAGCATTTACATTTGAATCAGGAACTGTGATCTAAAAATAAATCAATTCTGACCAGACAAGTTTGACAACCAGCCTTACAGTCAAGTCTTTACACGTTTCAAAGAATGGTTTGGTAAGAAGCAGCGGGGTGCTAGATTTAATGGCATCACAATTTGCTACATCAATTTACTAGAATTGGTTTATTAAAATAATGAGTATTTTAAAAATCAAATAGGACTTATTTTATGGGTTACAACCCATAAAATAGCTTCTGACTGGGCTTGGTAACATTGGAAATGTTGTCTCAAGTTCTGAAGTTCTCAAATGTTAAAGGGCATCTAAACACAGACATTCAAGAACTTTGGCTCAAGCGAACATGAATACTTAACAGTTTGAGGTTGAACAGTTTCTAACCCTGTAAACTAAAGAGTACTGTCTTCCTTCTCTGTGTGAAAAGTATCAAGAGAGAACTGATGTTGTGATTGGGCGCAATATAAATCAAATTGAATTATTTCCAGCCCTAATTTCTGTGCCTTTAGAAGTTTCAAAGGTATTAGTAAGAAGCAGCAGAATACATGATTAGTTGGCGTGTTTGTGGCAATCTGCTTACTCAGCCACTGACATAACTATTCTGTAATTAAAAAATAAGAGTTTAGTCTACAGTAGCTGCAGTTCCTTCTAATGCAAAATAGATCAACCAGACACAAAACTGAATTCTAATGACTCTAATGACTTTCTAGTGGTTAACGATGTCATTTCCAACAAAGCAAAACAAAAAATGTAACAAGACTACTTGGTTAGGTTTGGTGAAATAAGTACATTTGTTAAGTTATTTAACTTCATTATTCATTATTCATTATCATTATTAAAATAAGTGGATGCTGAGTTTTGGTTTCACACGGGACACAAACATCGTTCGGAGTGAAAGTCCCGTGTTTGTTTGACCCATGGGAGGACGTCACTGCAGATTATATTGTAAAGGTAATTGTGACACGTCAAAAACAAACGTAATGTTTCCCTCTAAATGTAATTGGCAATGCAGTTTAGTTTAACGTAATTGTAGGAGACCAGTTATGCGATAAGTAGGACCTTTTTGATGTCTGCCATTGTAGTTTCATGAGATATCTTTTCAGATTCATTCATTAATTATTGGCTTGTCTCAGGCTATGAAATGACTTTGAAATGAAAAGCTTTTCTCATGGGCTGCAGATGATCTTAATAAACCTTCAAAGCCCTGATTGCGTCTCGACCCTTTGCTGTGTCAAGGTCATCGCGGCCAACGTTGTTTCCGCCACCCAGGACGGAGTTGCTCACACACGTCCTGCAGTTGGTCTTCGCCATACAGGCCCTTTGCTGCCTCCGCATTGCGAGGCTCACCCCAGGCAGTACAGAACGGGCTCTCTGTTATAAGCATATCATCAAGTTTGCATGAGCCTGTCTTTGTGGAAAGTAGGTCACGGCTGCCATCTGAGAATTAGGAGGAGAGAGCGGCGGCTTGGTTCAGATCCTCTGCATGCAGGGATGCTGTGAGAAGTCCCGGCCATGTGACTGACCCAGCTTCTCCCACGCCCCCACAACCTCTACTCCCGCATCTGCAGGCAGCCCTCGAGCCTTAAAAGATGCATACTAATGAAGCACCCCCCCACCCCCCCCTTTAACAATCAAAAGATGCATTGAGGATCGAGGGGTGAAGAAATACTGAAGGCTCTGCTGTTTCACCCGGGATTAGAAAAACCCTTCAAAGCCTTGCATTCCAGGGGCTTTCTGTTGACATTTAGTTGAGCTTCTGCTTTTATACAGCAGATTATGAGTCAGCGCCGCTACTGTGGGCAACAGTTTATCATGTCAAATTTGGGAGGTTGAAGGGAGACGAAGAAATCACGTATCCACCTATTGAAAACCAAATGTGTTCCATGGTGGCATGGAAAAAAGAAAAACTGAAATCGTTCCCCGGTGCATAATTCATCAATTTATATATATTACCATGACTTTGTAGTTTTTATTCTAATGTGCTGTGTGATTGCAAAGTAGTAAGGAACAATTATCAAGTACCTGCCGCTGATATCTACTGATGAACACAAGGTCGACAGTTTTCTGTCTAATCAGGTAGCATGAGCTTTACTGGAGGTTTATTACAGTTAATCATGTGTTAAACTTGATATCTGCAGGCTCAGTGAAGCCACGCTGAAAGCAACGTTATAGCTTATGCCTTCATCTGCATTCTGCTTAATGTTTGATGGAGGTGGCTTGGAAACTCTTTTTTACTCTCTTGATCTTATTTCTCTCATCCCTCTGCGGTCCATCTCTCACACACACCATTAATTTCCTCCGAGATAACTTCTTCCCAGGTGAGGATGTGTGTCTGACCTCCGCGGTGTCCATCACCGCGTGCCGACTCCCACCACGCAGCTTCAACACCAAAAAAATCCACCTTCCTCCTTTTCTCTCCCAGCCGTTAATAAAGCTCCTGCTTATTATTCGCGTGGGATGTTTTGTGTCTCAAAAAACATCAATCATTGCGTTTTATCAAGTGGGAGGAGTCGCCTCACTGTCCTCCATGTCAGTGATGACTGGCAGAGCTGCGTGAATAATGCAGCTCTCTCAGTTCTCACCATTTCAGCCATGTTCTCCGACACGGTGCGCATGTTGATGGATGCTGTTCAACGCCATTCTCTCTTCTCTTCGGCGAAAAAAGGAAACACTTATTATTTAAGTGCTTCGGAAATGAATTGTTCATATGTGTGCACCTGCGCTCCTGTATTGTGTGCAATTGCCTGCATCAAAATCTCTCTTCCACATGACTCAGTGTCACCTCAGAGGGCTTCTGTTCTGGATCCCTTGGGGGGGATGGAGCCCGGCGGCAGGTAACCTCTTGGTCTGCTGAGGAGCTGAGGAGTGTGAACTGAGGAGCCTCAAACCTGCATTCTCTCTAATGTCCAGCAGGGGGCATCTCCACTGGTTTTAAAAGAGAAGTCCATTTGTATAGAAGTCTATGAGAGAATGACCCTACTTCTCACTTGATTTATTACATCAGTAAATATTTTCCTGACAAGTTTATAGTTTCAATTAGTTTCAAGTCTTCTTCAACACAGCATGATGTTTATTTTGTAAATTATGGTCCCATTTAGTATAAAATAGACTATAAAGTAGCGCATGCTTTAGGGCGGGGCTACCTTGTGATTGACCAAGGTGCTACCGCAGCGTTGTCCAGACTATGTGCTCTCCGTGTTTTAAACCTAAACCCTTTCACCGTGTGTTTTCAATTCATGAAAGTTAATTGTAACATTTTTGGTCTCCTACAAATTCCCTTTTCTCGCGCCCTCATCCCTCCATCAGCTTTCCATCTGTGCAAATGAGTGAGGTCTGTTTGAGGCAATATGTGCGCTGATGTTTGGGCAGTAAACACATGAATTAATGGCTCTACAATCTAGGCTGTTTAGCTTTGACCACCAGCATCATCAGCTGTAAGAACAGGACAAAGCATCAGAGCATGCACCAATGCACCTTCACATTCCCCAGAAAGATATATATATATATATATATATTGGCCCTGAGCAGCCTATATTTATTGATTACTTGAGATGCTCTGATATCTGTGTTTGCTCTGTTCTGTAGACTATTGGTGCGTATTGCACTACATCAAAACATTATGGACCTGGCAGGCAATTCAGCTATACTCACCGATCATTCTCAGGGAGCCGAGGACTCTCGGTGGCAATAATGGAGAACACCAGGAGGGATTTTTAAGACCTCGAAAGAGCTTTGTGTGGAGGCAGATGAGAACACATTAAAAGTAAATGGTCCACTGGGACTTAACTCTCCTTCCTACTGGCTCCCTGTTGGTGCAATGACCTTGCTACTCCAGTCAGAATATCACAGTCACTCTCCATCTATTTAAGAAGTACCTGACATCGCCCTCTCTTCCTGCTTAAATCTGGATCCATTAATGTGTTCTCTCCTTGAAGTTAATAAAAACCCATTGCCCTTATTTCTTATATTCCATTCCTACGATTTGGACTCTACATAAGTTCAGAACTTTCCAAACTTTTTACAAACACGGCACCCTTTCATCTTGATTATCACACCCCACACGCACGTACTTGAGGTTCTTTGCGTCGTTGCACATTTTTCCCTGCAGATGAGCACATGAGGTGCAGCTAGCTTGAGCTGGAAGCAAAATAACTTTCAGTCCGATGTGAGTTATTTTGGTTGTTGGTGAAATGTAACTAAACATGAGTTGTGGCTCGTAAATTGCCACTTTGTTATTTGCTGAATTCACTATTTGGGTTCTGGGAATTACAGTTATTCAGTTGCATACCAACAATCTTAAGTGAAGTGGGAGAATTGCAGTGTGGATGAGGCTGAATGGACACATTGTGGTAGCTGCTGCTATGACTCAGATGTTCTTTAGTGATGAATGAGTCTGTGAAAGCAGAGGCTTCAACATAACTGGCTTGCCTTGTAGGATTAATATTAGGGGACATTTGCATTGACAGCTGATATTCTAATTATATTACAGACATTTTAAAATAAAAATCACATCAAAAGTCAATGATGTGGCGCAAACTAAACACTTTTTTTTTAAATTTTTTTTTTTACATTTTTAGTATTCATTTGCATTCTTTTTTATTACTTTTAAAGGAATTTATAATGATAATAATACAAAAAAATGACTTTGAAATACCTTTTGTGCACACATTTACAATGCTGAATCACTAACAGACAAACATTTGGCAAATGTTGACCTTAAGCAGCAGGAATCGGTACATGGGAGATTTCAGCAAATTTCATCATCCCGCACTTGATACAACACAGAGGTTGGGTTATAATTTATTAATCACATAAGCTGCCCACTTTATGCGAGTCAATGTCGACAGAGTCAACAGGGCTAAAAAAAAAACAACAACTGCATATATTACTAGCAGATTTGGCACCTAACTAATTTAGTGCTTTGACTAAATTAGCCTCCATGTGGAAAACTGGTATCTCTTCTTTGACAAGACTTTGATGCAGAGACTGTCTGGCACGTCAGCCAGGGGAAGTGACTTGCAGTGGCAGCTGTCTACATTTGACACTGTGAACTGTTGAGGCTTCTTATTTCCAGAGGAAGCATCACCTGTCAAGCATCACTAATGTGTTCATTGTTACTGGAAAGATCAACTTGTTCCCCTCTGGTTATTTAAGAGGGGACGAGACGCTTCAGTGTTGCGCAGAATTCCGTGCTTTTGAAGCGTTTTGTTTTGCAGCCTTAACGTTACTTTTCAAAAATATTTTATTCCACTTTTTATATGAGACAATTTAATGTCTGAGCCCCGACATTTAAAAGGTCTCCCCACTCCTCCTAAGGGCAAGACACCCAGATGGATATAGTAGACACACAAAAGGAATACAGTGTTGTTTGTCGTAGTTTTGTGTCTTTTCGTTTTGCATCTCTCTGTAGTTGTTTTGTGTTTCTTTGTAGTCCCTTTGCATCTCTTTGTGGTAATGTTGCATCTCTTTTTAGTTGTTTTGTGTCTCCTTGTATTTATTGTGTGTCTCTTTATAGTTCTTATGCGTATCTTTGCACTTCTTTTGCATCTCTTTGTAGGTGTTTCATGCGTCTTTGTAGTTGTTTTGCATCTCTTTTTAGTTGTTTTGTGTCTTTTTGCGTCTCTTTGTAGTCGTTTTGTGTTTCTTTGTAGTACTTTTATATCTGTCTGGGGTCATTTGAATGACTTTCCAACTAAAAAAAATCAACAGTCACTTCAGACAGAGGCTCTGGACCAGGGGCCCCCTGACCCCTTGGGCCCCGGGGCCTTTGCCGGCTATGCCCGTTCAGCAATCCATACATGTGTATTTGTTTATCACCCATGATATGTCCGGAAGCACTTCTACAACAGAGATGACGGCCAACTGCCAGTCGCTATGTCTGGAGGGAGACTGATGATGAGATTCATCCTGTCTGGCTGGACGGATTAGGAGTCACTCAACGTCATTTTGATAAAATACTGAGTGTGTGTGTGTGTGTGTGTTGGCCTGAGAGAAGTAGTTACTTAAATGGAAGCAGGGAGAAAAACAAGAAAATATTCAACAACCTTGAGCTAAATCTCTCCCCAGTTCCGTCTTTCCTTCTGGAGGTAATTGGTTGACACTCTAGACTTTTGTGAGAACTTTTGCAAAGGAGTTAGATGTTGTAGCATTTCACATCTCAGTCAGACAACAAAAAGGCACATTTGGTAGGAATTTAACAAGACCCTTCTCAGACTTGATGTTCATGGATAGATAGAATTGTAGAGGTGGAGCTTTTACTTCTTGTGTATTGTGTTGTAATGAAAGGATTCTTCTGCCAAACACTCACAGTGGCAACTGCACCTATTCAGTCGTCCACCTTTTTCAATTATTGTTAGGCACACTAAAATGTAACTGCTCAGGATTGTTAAAACACTTCCAAGTGATCCGATCCTATTGGTTGCCTGCACACCTGAACGAAACCGAGCCTGATCTCAGAGCTTCCAATGTTTTAAAATGTGAAAGCATCTTGGTTTGAAATAAGATTGAACATTTGAATTATTGTTCTTACGTTTATGAGAAGCAAAGACACGGTCCATGTGATGAAAAAAAAACTAATGGTGTAACCCTTGGTACACCTAAATTAAAGGAATAGCTCAACATTTTGGGGAATAATTGATTTGCTTTCCTGCCAAGAGTTTGATGAGAAGATTGATACGGTATCAGTCTGTGAGGTAATGAAGCTCCACCTGCAGCCGGTGAGCTTTGCTTAGCAGAAAGATGGGAAAAGGGGGGAAACGTTGCTTAGCAAAAAAAATTAAAAACAGCCCATCTACAGTAAATCTCACAAATGAGCACGCTTTATGTTAAAACGACAAGGTGTGTAAAAAAATAAAAATGAATAACTGTCCAGCTTTTTAAAAACTCATCAAGAAGTCATGTGACCTGTGTCACATGGCATGTGTGGACAGGAAAGTGGAAATATCAAAAATAAATGCACACATGTTCTGTAACTAACAAAACAAAACTTAAAAAATAAAGGTTTATGACTGTAAAAATAACTGTAAAATAATGTGCTAACATAAATAGACAAAACAAAAAAAAAAAAAAAAACAGTATTTCAAATGGAAATAAATCAATTAAGGACAATAACAGTGACCTGTGTAACTAGACAATAACCTTGTGAACATACTTATAAAGGATCACCATAAACAAGTTGTGTGTTGAGCTGCGGAGCGAGCCACGCTAGCTGTTTCCCCCTGCTTCCAGTCTTTATGCTAAGCTAAGCTAACCTAATCGACCCCTGGCTCTAGTTCCATCAATCTTGACTCCTGGCAACAAAGCGAATGAGCAGCATTCATAAAACTATTCCTTCCAAACAAATTGATTTTTTTTTCTCTTGCTAGACCGTCGCAGCGGATTTCTAAACAAAGTGCTCGTCACATTGTTGGACTGCTTTGGAGAAAAAGGATCTTTTTACGCCTCTGGTTGTATACTCATGCTTTGCATTGTACCTGGATTATTATTACAGCAGGGCTTTCTTTTTATGGCAATAACCACTATGACCAGATTATAATATAAAAAAGCACATATTATATTTTTATATTCATGACTCATTGAATTTCAGTCTGCTTAGTCATCATCAGTTCATTCAGCTTGAGTGTTTGTACATTGTGTCCTAATTCTGCTGTCACCCCCCCCCCCCCCCCCCCCCATACACACACACACACACCCACACACCAGTAGAAGTAGATTCACTTCACCTGCTCATCCTCACCTGTTCTCCGTCACCTCATTAGCTCCGTGTATATTTACCGGTCCACTTCCACTGGCTCTCTGCACCAGATGGTCTTTATGCTATGGGCCTTACTTTTCCAGCGCTCTGAGTATTACCCTTCTGTTCTTTTTATCCTGCGTATATCAGATTCTACCTCAGCCCGAACCCGTTGTACTTTGTTTAAAAGCCAGGATTTCTGTAAGTAAAGACTCCTTACTTGCTACACCTGCCTCATGAATTGCGCTCGCGGTTTCTTTTGTCTCTAAATTGTCCCATTCATGTACGTTCTTTCCTAGTGAAAGTCAAAGAAAGTTCGACACAGGTGGAGGTAAAAACGTCGCCTGTCCACTGAATGATTTAACTTCAGTTTGTGGAAGAACATGCACGGTTATATGAATAGTTAATTACACATATTTGCAGTCTGCTTAAAAAAAAAAAGAAAATGCTCCTTTCTTTATTCAGCCTGGATGCACCTCTAATCTTAATCATCTCTGTTTGAAGTGAAATTTTTAAATAAATGAACACTTTGAACAGAAAAAAGTCTTTGATCCTTTGTTTTTGAGGACATGATACGGCCGTTTTATTTTATTTTTTTCACTCTCCTTTTACACGTCGCTGTGTTTTAAGCCTTCCCTCACTGTCAACGCTGTTACCCAGTGTCTGTGTTCTCGCAACAAAAAAAAATTGCATTTTGACACCTGGCTAAATATCACCGCGGCTGAATCTAATTTCTGCTGTGAGCCTCTTTTCCTTCGCTGCAAGTGTAAATTCCTTCTGTCAGAGTCCTTCGTCAACATGGAAATGCTAATTTATGCCGTGCTCTAATTAGCACAAAGACTCAGGTGGAGAAGTGTCACACACGTGACTCAGCTTAACCTTTTGCTTTGATTTCCCTCAAGCCTTGTTGCTGCTATTCACAGGAAAACAACTCTGTTTGCCCCGAGCTGCGGCTCTGGAGCCATATTGCTGTGTGCCACTGCGGGACATGTGTTTATATGCTTCAAGTTAATATTCCTCCTCATATTTATACACATATATCTAATTATTGTGTGGTTGAAGCATCCCTATAATCCTTTCTTTCTGTCCTTCTGCTGTATGACTTACTGAACTGATGAACATATCTTTCCTAAAATATATAAATTCCCGACTCTTCAGATTTCTCTCTTTTACTAGAATAACTTCACGTCCTCTTTTACTCACCTTAATTCGCTCTTAAAATCAGATAGTAATAAAAAGAAGCCGTAAGAGGCAATTGCAGGGTTCTTAGCACAATGTGCCGAGATGCCTGCAGATTGATTTCAGAGGAAAAGGAAGGAGAGGAAGAAAAAGGATGAAACCTATAATTTTTTCATTTGTTATTTTTTTTATCCGTCATCTGAGAAGGTTCTTAGGCACAGAAAACTTGAGTTTGATACGTTTGAAAGAAATATATCCTTGTGATAGTGCATATCCCGATAAAACAAATGCAGCACACATGTTGGGAGGAATGTCTCACTTAGAGCTGACACAAACTAATAATAAATGACATTATTCAGCAGCAGAAAATGCTTTAAAATGTGTTATGATTATGCATTATAACAGCGATCATAATGCATAATAAAATATTATAATCTATTTCAACCATGGGAATTAAAATACGATATAAGGATATAATATGATCCTTGCAAAATAAAGCCAGTGACTGACCATTAATTATGAAATATCATATTATGAGTCATTATACAATTCTTTATAATGTGTTGAGAGAATTGTTATAAGGCATTAGTAATATTATTACGGCTTATAGCTATAATTATACAGTGCTATATGGAGATTATAACGCATTTCAAGCATGTGTATAATGCATTATAGACATGGGCGACATAGAAAGTGTTGCCATAATTCTTTATTATATTGGAGCATTCACATTTATCTGCCAGTTCGTGAATCACCATTTATATTGCTCATGTTATTATATATAATTCTGTTTCGACATTGTCACCTTTGTATATGAAGTAGAAAGTACCAATGTAAGGCTAACATGGGTCGAAGCATTGTCTCCTGAGATGTGAGGAATGCACTACTCTTCAACACGCACATACCTCGCTGGAGAGGACCAGCCAGTGTTTCCTGCATGTGTTCATACTGTGTCTGACTCGCACCAGAGGTCCAGTCTGCACCTGCAGGAGATGTACAATCATTTGAGTGTTCAGACTCTTACCACATTTTATTTTATTTGAGTATTGCAATGCCTTGCTGCCAGCCGGTACTATAATCATCAAGTGTGTCAGTGTATGATCAGTTAATGTTGGGCTGTGCTGCCGCACCAAGTTTAGGTTTAATCTGGCAGTAAAAAATCATTAATATTGTATTTGAGATGTTTTTGAGGAAATAAACCACTTCTCTTCTGCGAACCTTGTGAATCTCACTCTAACAGTGTCGTCGAAATGCTGAAATTTACATTTAATGATAGTTGTGAATTTACTGCCAGATTCCCTCTCAGTGTTGTTGCTACAAGTAATGTTGTCTGACTTCGTATGTCGCTGAAGGGCATGCATAAGGTAATTTTAGTGCTCAGTTTTCTCTTACGAAGCGAGAGGGGAAATAATTATGATATTTTAATGAATCATTTATACTCCTCAGGGATGCAAGGAAAACTTTGTGCTGCAAAAAGTATTCACGGAGCATAAACAGCATTTGATGGAAAAACAAGATGATTCCACATAAATTCACTGGGATGTCTCATTTTAGTACTTAGCAATAAAAGTTGCCAAATCAGAGTCACCTTTACATTTTATTTACCTGGTGCTTTATGTTCAGCAAGTTACATATATAGTTTTTTTTTAAAAGCAACAATGAAAAAAAAACAACATTATTTTCCGGACCACAAACTTAACAAACAACAAGTTATAAAGAGGTCAAAGGTCAGAGCATCGAGACAGCAAAGGGTGATAAAACCATATGCATGGTAAAGAAATGAAAAATGAACAGGGAAATAAAAAGATCTTTAAATGTCAGTTTTCACTGTAGACTGGAAGATAGAGACTTCTTTCTGACCACAACGCTCTGATGGAGTGCAGCGGAGTGTATCTCAACCGAAACCCAGTAATTACATTTCTTTTCTCAGCTGATGGGACTCCCTGGATAAGGAGAAGCTTTTAAGTCCCCCAATGTCCAGGACTTAAATGAAAATGGGACTTCTTAAAGAGAGAAAAGCTTTATTTTAACTGTGCAGTAAAGCCCTTAGCAACAAATAATGACGATGGCGTAAATGCTACAATTTTGACAACTCGGAATATCACATATTGTCGAAACAGCTGTAGTGCTCTACGGCACTGCGTCTCAACCTGGGGGACGCCAAAGGTCTGCGGGGGGCCACTAGGAATGTAGGGATGTTCTTTGTTTTTTTTAAATATACAGTTGGCCTATATCTCAGGATTATTATTTAAGATATAAACTTATAAAAGGTACTGTTTTGTTCTTCACGGTGAAGAACAGACGCTTTGTGTTCGCAGAGCCCTCTTTGATAAACAGCCTCGTCCCGCATTAAAAGAGAACGCAGCTAAAACAACAAAAGAGCTAATAGAACAATGGCCACGCATCAGGGAGAAGAAAACACGGAATTTGTCATAAAAGAAGCCGGTTAAGTATGTATGATTGTTTATAAAAAAAAAAAAGACAATACAGACTTGAGCTCGTCTCTGATGCAAAGTTCACAGGAAATAATCTCAACATTCATCCAAATCGCTCGTATTGCACAAACTTCCTGCAGTTATTGCGCTCATTATTAAGGGTTATTTGAACAGTTTATCAGTGGTTCTGCACTGTTATTTTTTATGCATTGAACACAATTTGAAATATCCATAAAATATGTCACTTAGCAGGGGTCGTCAGTTTGCTCGATGATAGAGAAGGCGTCTTTTAGGACGGAGGTTTGGACCCACTGCTCTATGGTACACACGGATTAACGTCCGGAACCAAGTGACTGGAGATAAACATCAGGTCAATCATGTAGTCACGTAATCTCATAATAGAGATCTATTTTAGATGCTATTAAAGCTAATTATACTATTTATACTCGCACGATTAGGTACATCCTTGAGACTCACTTTCAGGACTGCGAAATGATCTCAACTTCAGATAGAGAATGTGGACATGAGCAGAATGTATACATTACGCAGTGGAGCGAACTACTTAAATTACTTGTAATTAAACTGATTTGACTACATTTTGCAGTAGTTTGCTGGTAGGTCAGCTACAGTCATATTTGGATAGTGATTAAAGTCGTTAAATTGGTGTAGTTAAACTACTGAAACTACAAACAATTTTAGGCCCTAAAAGTAAAGGAATGACTTTTTCATTTTACGTTATCATTGCTTCCCGAATGTAATATAACCGCGGCCCCTTTTTCTTTCAATGCATTCGTCAGGCAGACAAGAGTTCATGCTGTTTAAAAAGCTGCAAGTTAAAGATTGGTTAAGTTGTTAAGATTGTCAGATGTTACAAAACTGACGAGTAAAGACAACAGGCCCATTTTTTTTTTTTTTTTTTCCAAAAATGTTCGGGTAGGAGCGCTTCCTGGACTCTAGCGCTCCTACCCGAGAACACTCCAAGGAACTCTCTTTTTAAACAATTAAAATGCCTTTATTTTAATGTCAGCTTCTTCCACTGTGAAGTAATTGGTAGCTTGCAAAGCTTTGAACGCAGCACTGACACCACTATAGTACACTTACAATACTGGGACATAAAGAGTTGGGTAGTTACAAGATGCAAAATGTTCCAAAGTGTCACTTAAACTGGATGTTTAGTTACTGTAAAATCAATTGATATGGTCTTGTATTCATGAATAAATGCTGTCACACAGAGTACATTCAACTGATAATCGAGATGTGAAGCGATAACAGAGAATCGATCAGTCTGCCAGGTTGGAAAAGATCCCAAAGGTTATCTGCACATGTTGGCAGGTGTCTGCAGCTACAGGCACTTCCCTCCCCGGCCCCTCAATCCAACCCATCACTCATATTTCAATCCCATTCTGAATTTCCAACTTCTCCCCTCCACAATGACACGCAGCCTTTTGAGAGTGACTTTAAAACGAGGATGAACTCTGCGCCTGACTAGTCAAATCAATCTAGTCACGGTGCAGGAACGGAGCGGTTCATTACTGGGAGGGCTAAGGAGCTCTCCGATCAGCTCTCTAATATCACTGTGATCCTCTTCCCTTTTCTTACCTAATTGAATTCTCCAGGAGAGATGCCCCTCAGCTGCAGATTTATCATATCCTGAAATTGGAGGCGACTAGCTCCATGAAGGACGTGTGTGGAACATTTAATACACTCCTCACGCTGTAAACTGAGCTCCGTGGTCTCTGCCAGGACTTGACTTATCTCACTGTGGACCACTGGCCTTCAGAGAGGTGTCTTTATTCAGCGTTGCCTCAGATGAACAGGAGCTGCAGCAGGAGGTGCACGTATCCCGTATCAAATATGCTGCCTGTCATGTACAGTATGACCACCGTTCCCAACAGATGGCGTTATAATCTGTAATCAAAGCCTCTTAAATGCAGCTCACTGCACAATATGTCTCTCTCTCTCTTTCTCTCTCTCTCTACTTCAAGTCTTTCTTCCTCTTCACCTCTAACTTTCTCTCCCCTCGCAGTGTGAGACATCTAGCATCTACTTTCCTCTCTACATCGTGGTAATAACAGGTTTTGACAGGAACGATAAGATAACCGGGAGGATTGTTTTTCAAAGCCTCTCGATCGGGAAGGTAGCTGCATGTAGGACGGGGTGTCTTGTTAACACGAAGATCGAGTGCAGATAATTAGGTGGATCATAAAGTGTGGAGGATCGTTGCGCACAATGGAAATCTGCAGGGGGCGATTTAAATTGTTGAGGATCATGTCACAGTGGCAGCTCACATGACTAACACCACGAGGAACCGTCTCATTATTTAGATGCGTGGCGTTCAGATCCATGCGCCTCTCTGTCCAACTCTATGTTATTTTACCTGCTCCATTGTATGGTCTTGAATTATATATCCAATCCTATATCACTTCCTATCCTATTCAAAGCCTCACTATTCTCATCTATCCTATCCAGCCCGGGGCTCCAATTAGCCACTTTTCGCCACAGCTTTCGGAATCTGACACCGACGCAGAAGGCAGCACCGGAAGTGTGTTGACGTAGTTTAGAGACCGATTAAGTCCGCTTAAGGTCGGTTGGGAATGGAGGATGGACTTGACTTTGACCTGGAGACCGCTGTTTGTGTCCTGTCTGATACCAAAACGCAACGTGGAGTTATTTTAAGTGACGTGACGTAACTTATTTGAACCCAAATCACAATATTTTCCCAAACCTAAACAAGTGTTTCGTTTGAAATGGCAACGTTAACCGCGTTACTGCAACGCGAGTGGAGTTACAGTAGAAAGCCAAAGGGTCCTATAGAACAAATCTATATAAGTAAAATACCTACAGAGACCAAAACCAGGCTGTAAATATGTTTATTTCTGCTGTAAAGTTGGCCATTTTAACATGGCGGTCTATGTACATCGACTCGCTATTAGAGCCCGCCAGTGGCCAATCGGGGAACCGCAGTTGGCTTAATTTTTCAGCACCGGAGGTTGCCGCGTGATCCTATCCACTTCTATATCATATCCTATATGCTATTATTGTATGTTATTATCTCTTATCCTATTCTGACGTTTTTTCTACGTTTCCTCACAGTACAATACCTTCCATAATATAATCAGAAATACAATCATTTATTATTCTTTTATAGTCAAGATCATGTCCAGTGTGTGCAGAAAACGCCTGAACGAGATCTAATATATCCGTATTTCATTCCAATAATTATGCATGTCTCCAGATGGGATGTATTTTAAGTATACCGCATGTCTCTGTGTTTAAGGTCTCCTTCATTTGCATGCAGTATGGCATTTCTGGCAGAGATCCATTGCTATACGATCACTTATTTGATTAAACATTATCATGCTCAGCAGGACAGTGGAGCTCTGAGAAGAGTTGAGCTATAACTGCTGACAGCAGCACAAAGCCTTGTAAATCCTGCTGCGGTTTTTCTCTGGTAGCTAACGGGGAAAATCTGCTCTTCATCATATATTCTCATGGGCATCACCTTGAACCTGATAAAAACCTACCTGTGATGAGGATCATTGTCATGTGTTTTACTCGCTCAAAATAATGTCCTCTGCTATATATCTTATACGTCCAACATTTTCTTTTCTCCTCTCCTTCTGTTCACTTATTTATGGGTTCACTCTTTCAAGCTTCACTTTTCTTTGCGCAGATGTAAACAAACAAACAACTTCCTCCAGGATTCTCCTTGTTCACTTTGTTAGCAGCAGTCCCTGAAATCGTTTGAGTATTTTATTTTGACTCAAATGTTCCAAAACTCTGCTGTAAAGATTGAGCGATCAATTCCAAAAAAAATTAGATATTTATTGTTTGAAAACTGAGTGAAACGCTCAACAGCAGAAATTGCACATTTACTCATACGCTTTTGTAAGAAATAGTTGTTACCTTCGTCAATATCTTACTAATGGCTCAGTGAATACATGTAATGAGTTACTTGTGAGAAATCGAAATAATGTATAACCCAACTGCAGTTTCCCTCAGCTCTACGGAGCATTTGACCATCTTTTGTTTTTTTTAGGGTTTTATAGCAGGCAACTTCACTGTGATGATTGACAGTCACCATTCCCACTGTGTTTCTAGGCACAGTAGGAAGCTGTTTTCAGAAATAAAGCTTTGATAAACCCACTATGCTACCTGCTCAGCACCACACTGCAGACAGACAAAATTAGCAGTAAGATGAAGTGCATAGCGGAGCATTTAGCAGAGCCGGATATTTCCCTCAGGAGTTGGTGGAGACCAAACAGAGCCAAAAGTAGAGTGAATATTGGAGTCACATGTGCAAAGCCAGCAAAATGAACTCCGTGTGTGTATATTTTATTTATTTATCATTTCGAACATAAATAAAAAATGTAAATAAAAAAATGTAATGAACAAAATAATATACCGTAAACGCTTAATATATTATTTCTCATAAACACTTTAAATAAACAACGTAAATACACAGTATATGTCTGAAATACACAATTACCTCAGTATTCATCATATATACAACTTTCAAACATTTATCCTGATAACTATTTAAAATATATATATATTTTGTCCATCAAGTGTATTAATAAGTACAGTATAAGTCATAAGTGCTTACTGCTGGTTCTGGTGCCTCCAATGCCCTAAAATCCATTATTGCTTCTTTAAGTTTTTGGTTGCCATAAAAAAAAAAAAACGAAAAAAACAAAAACAGTCTCCTCTAAATGTTACACATACATTTTGAAATGTATGATGACGCACTTACAGGCGCTATTTCTCTTTTCAAATGGCCCGTGTTTACCATTCAGAGCGCTTAATGGCGTAATGATAACAGTGTTGACGTACTCTGCTGATTATCCCGCACAGATGGAGGTACAGCGTTGCAAGTGACATCCGTTGATGTGCAGATCCATCGCCTTCAGAGCCGCTGCTGAGTAACTCCAGAATGGAGCTGAATCCGGAGAGGATCATAGCCTCATGACACTTGGCAAAATGGCACCCTAATTATAGTCATTTTCATTTTGGGCAGAAAAGGCTCGCGCTTAGTCATGTGCGAAGTGTTGATACCTTTCAGAGCACGGACCGATGCTCCCACGACGTTTAGCCCTGCCAAATCTCTGCTGCGGATTGGCTGAGCCCGTAGCGGACACTGACACTCAGAGGCTTAGGTGGTTTCCACCCAGGGCCGGATCGGCAAACCAGTGACACAGAACAGTCTGGGAGCAGCCGTGGGAAGGCATCCTGGCTGGGAATATGAGCAGCCTTTAAAACACTCTGAGCTGATGGCTCTGGCACGGCTTCAGAGCAGCGCAGCTCTCACGCATGCAGGAAGTGAACTGAATGGTAAACTGAAAGTTATCTTCACTCCGTGTGGAGCTGCACTCTGAGTTTAGTTGTAGAGCCAGAATAAAATGATTAAATCCCCAGAGGTTTTTTTATACAAATAATGAAGTATCGGGGGTGTCATAGTTCATTATTTTCACACAATAGAGTCAAGAAAATATAGTTTAGTTGATTCATGCACATACTCCCCCTCTTAACAAAATTAATATTCAAACATTGTGAGACTTTGTGTAATAACCAGCAACAATATTCTCTAAGAATATTATTGGAATCAGGAATATAATATAATAAAAATTTTATACGAATTTTAAGATTATACAAACAGAACAGCACCAGAGAATACAGCTTTCATTTTTAAAGGTATATTTTTATTCAAATGTTGCAGTACAGGGCATTACAAATAATATAAATATCAAATAAAATAAGAAATAAAACATAGAAGGTGCATGACATTACAAAACCTTATACGATCATATGCAGACTAATGAATAATTATGAGGATAACGAAACATAAAGGTAGAGAGGCACGGACTCATTGAGTCCGAGTCTTAAGTCAGTTTTTTACTGTCAAGTCAATTGCAAGTCATCAAAACAGTGACAGTGACTGGAGTCCACAAAGTCTGCCTGTACACAGTATACCTGTACACAGTCTACCTGTACACAGTCTACCTGTACACAATCTACCTGTACACGGTCTGCCTGTACACAGTCTACCTGTACACAGTCTACCTGTACACAGTCTACCTGTACACGGTCTGCCCCCCCCCCCTCGAGGATCAGTCCCTGGGAAACCTCTGACAACTAAAACAATCAATTGGATTTTCATTCCCGCTATTTCTTCATTTCGCTTTGGACTGAACTGTACTCTCTCTCTCCCTCCATTTATCTGTCCCCATGGATTTTGACATGTATTTGCTGGAAAAAATTGGGCTCCATCCTCAGTGCTGAATCCATCGTTTCTATTTTTTAATGAAGCTGTAATTTGGTCAATTTTGCCTGTCACTTTAATATCGATATCAGATTCTCCAGCTCACACTCTCTGCTGTTAATGTAATTGAGACAAATTGTCACAATTTGCCCGGTTTTCATATTTTTCCAGTAAAAGTGCGGTGGAGAGGAGCAGCGTGCCCATTTGTCTCTATAATGTTTCTATCTGCCAATATGAACACTGTATCATTTTTTTATTTTGAACTTTATTCCTCATAGGAAACCTCACTGAGCATGCATTCTCATTTTATGTCTCGTGACCAACACAGAGATGACTTTTTTTTAAAAGGATAGCGAGGTGCAGATTCCTTTCTCCACTTCAATCTCGGCATGCAGGCCACCTGCTGTTGGAGTGCACACCACACCCGGCTCCTCCTGCAAAGCGTCTCAGTGTTCACCAGTTTGTAGTTTTTGGACGCTAACAACCCTCTCTAGAGAAATAAAGATGAAAATAAAGTACACCGTACATCCCAGTTGGCTTTGTATATTATTGCTGTTGGAGGCCATTTTAGAAATCAGATTCTGACCAACAGATGGAAGGTGGATTTAATTTCATAGGCTCATACATTAAGAAGGAACCCTGTACATCTGCCTGCCTGTGCGTGTGATTGCATTTGCATAGAGGTAACAGGCGTGGGTTTGTCTCAGAGAGAAACCGGAGAGATCGTAAAGCTTGATTCCTATTTACAAGCTTTGAATGCCAAATGTCCCTTATGATTGCTTTGGGGAGGATTACAATTCAGCTTGCAAACAGTTATGAGGCAGGCAGAAAAAAAAAAACAAAAAAAAAAAAAAACAAAAAAACAGGTTATCTGATTGATGTTAGGCGTGTGCTTTAATCTAGAGGAGTGCTACTTCACCACCGCATCCCCACTCTGAAGTGTTTGGGCTGTAGGAGACTGCTGCTCTGCCTCTATGAAAACAGAGAGGGAGGCAGAATATAGATCAATATCCTTGAAACACCAGAGACATTCTATTTTATTAAACAGTTTCCCATTAAGGCGGCGGTGCGAGCGTTGTAGATCATCCCAACAAAGTCGTAAATCACGGACGGACGGCGGTATTGGAAACAATGGGCAGAATCAGAGGAGATTACCAAGAAACAGAAGACTAAAAGGAGACACGTGTGTCTTGCTCTTACTGTACATGGCCTCGTAGTTCAGTGGAGGGATTGGTTCAAACATCACACCGTGTTTCTCACAAAACACATCTTCATGTCACAGGCATGGCTCACTGGCTAATCACCCGCGTAATCGTATTCAAGACAGACAGAAGTCATGTTGGTTTTGATGTGGCTCAGTAAAACCATGCGCTCCGATTTGGAGTAAAGTCGGGATGGGCCTCGCTAAAAGTCTCCTATCTGGAACCCAAAGCAGATTTTAAAGCTGCACTGATCGATTATTCAAACCAACAACGGATTAAATGGCTTTGTGTGATATGAAAGGGGAGACTGGTAATGATGAAAACACTGAGAACTGGAGACCATCCTGAGCTGGGATCGAACTGTTCGTCACACCAATACAGGCACGAGAGCCCCCTCGCTGGGACCATCTTCGAACTCGAACCTTCATTTTGATTTGAACGGCACACACGCAAGGTTTCCAGTCATGCACGGTTGTGACGCTATCGTGGCGACACACTCTGTCCACAGACACACAAACAAAGTCGTTTCAGCGTCTTTCAGCTGTTTGAATCATTGAATGACACATTACTGCTCAGATTTGTTCTGTGCTCGCTCAATAGTTTTGTCACTTATAAACTTCCATACATCGATAGCTAAATGTGTATTATGACCATGAGATTATAATTTTTTTTTAATATCACGACTATAGTCAGTACCGGTATATCGTGACACCCCTCATCCAGAGCTGTGCAGTTTGTAATCTTTGTTTAATTTGTATCCTCTCCTTAGTAATTCAGCCTCTGTCGTGTTCTTTGTTGTTTTCACATACTGAGACATGAAGAACTGTTGATTTCTTTTCTGGTGCTCATATTCACAGGAGCTCAGAACGAGATAGCAGGTAGGGGTTCAGTGCGTTGCCCAGGGCCACTTCAACACAACAGATGGCTGTTGCTGGGATGGAATCTGTTACTGTTTGGTTCCAGGGTGTTCTCCTCAAGCACTGAACCACCCTGCCACCCAGTTCAGATCGCATTTCGTTGGAGGCCATTTTCTAAAGCAGATGGAAGGTTTGCTGTAATTTCATAGGCTTGTATCTTAGAGAGCGAGCTGGTGGATCTGCCAGTATAATGTGTTCTGTTAGTACATTCTTTGTGCTTACCACTTATTAATCAAGTACTGTCAAGACAAATGTATTTCGAAAGTCCTCTAAGGAAACAGAATTGTTATGAAATACTGTACAGAGAACAAATAACCGAGGAGAGATAAGAGGCAGAAATATGGAACCTGACTTTCATCCTATTCGTGTTGTCAAGAAAAGAAACTCCATTGCTCGAATCTCCTTTCTTCTGTGTAATATTCATCAAGACAAAGCAACGATTTAGATTATTTCCCACTCATTGTAAGACATGAGAGTGTCTACTTGAAGGCCTGAAATGTAAAGTGGTAGCATCTCCATTACTTTTAGAATTATGTTGATTTTTATTTTTGCACCATTGTGCTCGTGCATCCTCCAAGGATGTGGGAATAACAGTACAGAGATTGAATGCCCCTGTATAATCATAGCATCTTTGTTATTCATATCCATCTTTTCACAGCGGTCTAATCCACATGCATATTCAGCGTGCCGCGGACAATCAGAGGTTCTGAGCCGACAACATGCTCGGGTCCGCGGGGAGGTTGTTCCCTGCTTCCACTGTGCTGTTTGTTGACAGCAGCTTGATGAAAATAGGGATAGTGCTAAATTTTATCACAGAGCATAAAGCGGTGCTGCAAATGAAAACATTTTGCGCTCACATAAATTATCATTTTTTTCTTCATATCACAATATTGCATCAGCATCTCACAAGGGTATACAATACTGTTGCAATGATGTCGCATTGATGCAAGCCGGTCACATTGCCTCGTGTATTTCATCACTGTAGATGACAAATTCCTGTTAAAACATTTCCAATGAGGACAGAATATAAAATCGAGTTCGTCCGTCGAGTTAGCTTGAACAAGTAGAAAAAGGTTCAGTGCTTCATTAGAGCTTTTAATATGTTAAGAAAGTGCTCAGCTGCTACTTATTTGGCAATCGTTTTTGTCACTCTAGACAAAAAAAACGCGCAATCGTCTGTAGTACTAGATCTAAATAAACATATAATCTTTAATTACTGTAGATGAGCAGTAATTAAGGTTTATACCGAAGCTCCGTGGCCGCTGTTGAGTACTTACTGCAGTTTCAGCTGAAGTTCTGTATCGAGGATTGTATCATTTTCAGAGAATCACATGATCAATAACTAACCAGGCCAATTGCTTTCCCCCACAGTTCTCAGTTGTCTTGCCAAAAACTAGAAAAATCTCTTTAATTGAAAATCTATAAAAAAAAATCTCCTATGCTAAATATGTGGTCGCTGTTTTGGTCCCAAGATCAAGATAGGTCAATCTGGGGCAGAAAGTTGGTGACACTATCTTTGGGAAATGCAAAGTAAGCTGTCTGGATGTTTAATTTCAGGAGCTTGCATCCAAGAAGCATGACTGAAGATTTTTTTGCGTGAAAGCAGTCTTTCTCAAAGAGTGGTCCGCGGACTGCTGGTGGTCCGTGAGTGACCCCTAGAGGTCCGTGAGTATATGGGTAAAATGTCACATTTTAAATTAATATATTAGAAGTTTAAAAGTGTTTCTCAAACTGTTAAAAAATTACTAGTGTAGAGTGTAGCATAGATGTAGCATAGCTACGTAGCTACATAGGTTTGTTTTATGATCTTACGTCATAAATGATCTGCGCGGTCAATTTGAGCGTCAACTGACGATGACTCAAGACCAGGTCAGGTAAAAGAAAATTAAATGAAAAGCTTTAAGTAATAAAAAAATTTCATTTTCATGAAAAAAGCTTGAATGTCAAAAAAAACTTAATTTTCTTGAAAAAAGGTTGAATGTCAAAAAAAAACTTAATTTTCTTGAGAAAAGTTTGAATATGAAAAAAATAATTAAAAACATTTCATGGAAAAAGCTTGAATGTGAAAAAAAACTTAATTTTCCTGAAAAAAGCTTGGATGTCAACATACTTAATTTTCACGGAAAAATCTTTAAGTAAAAAAAAGACCTTAATTTTCATAAAAAAAGCTTGGATGTCAAAAAACCTTTATTTTCTTGAAAAAAGCTTGGATGTCAAAATACTTAATTTTCACGGAAAAAGCTTTAAGTAAAAAAAAAAAAAAAAAAAAAAAAAAAAACTTAATTTCCATGAAAAAAACGTGAATGTCAAAAAAACTTAATTTTCATGATAAAAACTTGGATCTGGAAAAAAAACATAATTTTCAAAAGTAAGTTGTTCGCTCGGACATAAACTCAGTAATAAATGTAATCTAAGTTTCATATGATGTGTAAAATCTATCAGCATTTACCGTGTATATGGCATATGAATGAAATGCTTGTAGAATCTGTATTTGTATTTGTATTGTTGATTTAATGTGTGAACGAGCGATGTAGAGAAGGTCACATAAAGATCAATATTAGCCTGTAATGTGTAATATACTGGTGGAGTGGTAAGCAGGCCTGTTGTTTTTGGATATTTGGGGAGTTAGGTGGTCCGTGAGGGTTTTTTTATTAGTTAAGAAAAAGTTTGAGAACCCCTGCGTTAGAGAGTCCATAAACAAAGAGAGTTTTCAAAGAAATGTTGGGCTGGTTTTTAAGTATTTACTCAGCTTTCCTGTCACCTTTTTCTCTTGTGATTTGTTGTGTAGCTTCGACCATTTATACAATATTTTGATGAGTACTTTTCTTTTGAACGTTCTGTAATCAGAGGGGCAACATCCTTTAGAAGCCAAATACGTGCCGAGTCCTAATTGGATAATTGACAAAGATTCAGCCATATGGTTGTTTCTCTTTAAGCTGTTTTTTTTTTTTTTTTCACATTCTCTAAAGCACCCTGATGAAGGCCCTCTATCAAAATGTGCTGGTTAAACGAAGTGCAGATTAAACCAGTAAGTCAGCTCGTGTTGCTGTTGCTTTTTTATTTAAATTTTATGTGACTTGAGCCTGATTTTACACAATTAAAATATGTGAAAAACTTTAATGTATCCTCTCTCCTGCAACAGGTGCAATTAAGTTGTTAGAATTGACTCAGAATATAAAAAGTAAATTGTTCAAAGCGACTGCAGTTTTAAACATTGGTCACTTTTATTGTTGATTTCTCGTGGGTCTTCAAATGATTCACCAAAAGATTCAACTGAGAGATGTCTTTTGCCCCTCGGGAAACGCTCAAAATGTCTACATCCTAAAAGATTTGGACTTTTACTCTTTGAAATTGTGATCAATATAAATTCACTCACTTTGCCAGTGTTTTGGGAAAACCCAGAGCCCAGTGTGGACGGCCCCTCCCCCCTCCCTGGGGTAACACGGCTGTACTGTGAGTAAGTAAAGCCTTGAGAGGGGAATCAGTCATGTCTGCTTACCGGTCACTTCACTGACTCAGCTGCCCGCCTTCACAATCACTCCAACACTAATCTCAACATCAGCGATATGACTCTGTCGGCGTGAAGCAGATACAGCTGCCTCAGATTTTCAGCCACACCTTCACATTTCATGTGGCGATCAGCTTTTAGTGCCTTCAGTGATGGTACGAATGTTTGTATGGTTTGTTTCTGTGAATAAGTGGCTGCCTACAGCATGAGTGGGCTTATTAAACATTGGTAATACTGCCAGTGTTTATTAGAACCCAATAAGGGCCCCAAATCTTAAAATGTCACACTATTGTTATTTTACAACATGCATTTAAAAGTTGGTCACCTTAAACCTAATAAACACATTACCTCTTAACTAAGTACGTCATGCGTGTTGGATCAGACACAAATGTGTGTAAAAAGAGATACGCGTAATGCATCCAATCAAGACGGACTGAAATCCGATGTGTTGATGCATTCTGGCTAGATGTTGAACACACAGGCAAACAATAGTTGCAAAGCAAAAGTTGTAGTATGTATCTGATACCTGATCAGTTTGACCACTGGGGAGCACTGTGAAGACAATAAAACGTTTGTCTTGCTTCATCTAGGTTTGTGTTAGTTTACGCGTCAGTTTGTAGCTAGGTAGCTGTTATTTCTGACGAGTCATATTTCTTCTGGTGTTTTTTACTAGACAGCGTCTGGTGCATTACCACCACCTTCTGGACTGGAGTAGAGCTGCCATGGATTTGCATGTAGCCCGGTGAAAGCGGATTGCAATCAGATTTGTGATCTTGTTGACGAAAACACTTGTAGTTTCTATGTCTACATATAGGCTTACATACTGTATATATCTGGATACAAGTACACTTGAAATGACAAATGGAAAATGGGGCCAACATGGATGGAAACGTTGCTTCCTGGAAACAGTGCCAAACTGGTGTTTTTTAAGGTGTATTCAACAAGGACTGAAATAAAAAAGAAATCCTCGCCTGGCACTGTGGCAGGTCACTGAACATTTCTACCGGCCACTCAATTTCTCCTGAAATCTATGTAAAGTCACTACCAGACAGTAGGAATATGGAATATATCACAAAGCTATTTTTAAATTAGGAATTGCTTTTTTTTTTTTAAAAAAAAACAAAAAACTTCTTAACATAAGGAGGTGGCAGGTGACCTGATTTTTTTTTTACCTGCCACAGCCAACATTTACCCTGTATTTGGCAGGTGGCAGGTGCTAATTTCATTCCCTGTATGCAAGGGACTTTGGAACAGAATAGTGTTAAACTAGCGTGAAAGAAGACCAGTGGGGGGCGTCTAAATCTGGTTTAAAAATAAAGCAAACAAACCCAACGTAAAACCAGTTTCAGTCACCGGGTCACCTTAACAAATCTGTTATCTGAGTTCGGATGTCCCCAACTATTTGGCAAAACAAGCTCAATTTTCCTGTGACTGAGCTCACATAACGATCTGAATTGCTAGTAATCTGGATATTATCATAGTTTCGAGACTAATTTACTGGTAAAAACATCCTGAAAAAGCCTCACTCATGTTCTCTTACTGCTAACGGCTCCCACCTGCCAGCCTTCAAAAAAAAAAAATAATAATTTGGTCACTTCGGTAAGCCAACAATAAAGTCATGCACGGCGGGGTTTCACCGGTGCTGGTTACATTTGGCAGACCTGTATCCTCCTCTCCACCAAAGCAGGTGATGCACCCTGGGGCGCAGTGCTCAAATGAACAGAATGTCTCAGAAGCTGCCTCATCATTGGACTCCAGATGCTTCAGAGCCAAAAGATATGCTACAGGAGCAAGTTTGCCAAAACCAATTTCAGGAATGTTATTTTCCTGCTGGTGTCATAAAAATACAAACTGCTGTCTGATCGCAGAACTCATACTGAACAATGAAATGTGAGTGCAATGCAAATCTCTAGCTGAGGATGCAAGACTGGTATGTGTTTCTATGTGCATATATATGGATTAATATGGATTTATGTGTCTCTATATCTATTAGCTGTTGTGCCGCCATGTAAAAAAAAACATCCGCATGTGTATCACTGATTGTTCTGTTCTTGGAATTAATTTGAAATTTTGGCATTTAGGATGAAGTTCCCTTCTGCGTTATATTTTCCTCTTTCCCAAAACAAAGCAATCTACTCACTGTTACATCTCCTCATTTGCCCATCTTAATTGAAACCGTTGTGCCCTGTGTGTGTTGCCTATTTCATTTCCAAAACACAACAAACAAATCATTTACAAATGCTCGTTGTCCTGAAGCTAATTTAAAGACGCCAGCTTCCCCTCTGGTCTTTTATCCCACCACATAGAGAGACTTTTCCCTGGGAGTCTAGTGATAGTGTTGGAAAGAGTAAAGTCATCTGCAGTATTTATTTGGTCTGTCCCCCTCACATAGATTAAGCTTCAGAAGCCGCCTCTCGGCAATTAAATCTATCAGAGGGCAGCAGAGAGCGCTCTGTCAGAACTGCTTCAATAATTGCAATTTAAATGAATATGGATTCAAAAAACGTTGACAACACACAGCTAGTTGTTCTGCAACTTGGGACTGACTTTCTCCCGTCGTATTTCCTGGTTTGTTTTCCTTCCTCTCATTTATTATTCCCTTTCTCTCTATTTACAGACACATAGAGAACTGGACGGGATTGCAGACTCTGAGAGATGTTGATATGGAGCTCTACACTGGACTACAGAGACTGTGAGTGTTGATGCCATTATCTGGAGGGGAGTGAGGGGAGAGCCGCGATTGAGACACTTTACTGTATTTAAGTCCCACTGTGTCGCAGATATGGAAAAGGACCGTGGAACCTGTACTGCTGTTAATCCCTGTTTTTCATCAGGTTTCCCGCCTGCTCACTGCAGAGAGGCAAATGGTTTTCTCCCAGACATGAGAGCAGTAATTCAGCTCAGAGCACATGTGGCTGCAGCGGCGGCATCACCGGCAAGGCATCAGGATTTAATGTCCGATACTTCTCTGAATGTGACACAATCCCTGCTAATTCTCAGAGGAGATGACAAGGTGTTAGTCAGGGTGCGTAGAGAGAAGAAGGAGCGAAGGGTGTGTTTCTGAGCCTAACACAAGCTGATGTTTAAACTGGCTTTTAATTCTCGACAGCCACACGCCGGTGGAACATCCCATCCGCTTTCCTTCGCCACTGATCAAATAATGCTAAAAAGCAGCAGGGAAAATTGAATTAGAGGTCCCTCAGCGTTGTGATTTTTATTTTATTTTTTAATTCTCATCTTTTCACTTCTCAAAGCTCACACATCCAAGGCCACATCCTTTACATTTCTCTCACTCCTCCCGACCTCCTCTTCCTCTTAATTTTTCCATCTTTCTGCAGAGAACTGTCTTTTCTCCTTTGCCCTCTAAAGTCAGAGCTGGCCTCTCCCCTGATCCCCTTGATCCCTCATCAGGGAGGCCAAGTGCAATATTTCCACCACTAAATTAGCATTTTTCTCATTACCACCACCTCTCTCCTGCTGCCTTGTCTGGCGATGCTGGCTTCTCCCCGGCTGGAGTCTTCCCAGAGAAGGCTGTTACCTTGTGGTGTGCTGCCTATTGGGGCTGTTGGCACTCCTGAGGGAGGAGTGACTTACATCACCTCGTTTTACATTTGACCTCATTAATTTATATTTGAATGAAATGAAAAATGATGCAATAATTCATTAAAATAAACATTGAATTATTCAATATGTTTTACGCATGTACAGTACATCTCCAGAATAAAAAAGTGAGTGTTTACAGCAGTACGACGCTGTATGTGGGATTGAGTAGTAAGTGACTAAAGTAGTGTGTGTGTATGTGTGTGTTCATGGCAATGAAGGAACATTTCACAATAGCTGTTAAAAAGCACAGAGGAATGAGATACAGAGGTGTAACACCCATAAAGGTTTGCCCCATCAGGTTTAGTTTTAAAATTTTATACTTAATTTTATTACTATTGTTTTTTTTTAACAATATGTAGTTATGAACATTTTATATTGTAAGTCAAAAGCATTCTTCTAATTATGTCATAGACCATACCTCAGAATGCCACCCCCCCAATTCTTTATGGTATTGGTTTCTTCCAAAAGTTGCATGCTCAACAGCAGGTACTCTTCCGCTTCACAGTTTACAAATATTGCTTCTTATTTCACAGTAGATTGGCCACTAGTAGTTACTTAATTCAATTACATCTTACATATAACATATTACATCTTAATAAGGACACAATAAGGCACATTGTAACAGTTTACATATTGATTATTCTCACAGTACCCACCCTTCAATCAGGCTGTTTAGCTAGCGATAGCATAGCATTTCTACTTAATATTGGTAAAGGTTAGCTGTGTGCATCTGATGACGGTGTCAGAGATTATAGTGAGCAACACACTGAATCCCATTTGATATCTGAGGTCCAGATGAAGAGGAGCATCTCGTCAGTCCTGTCCTTAGTCTGGAGGCTATTTTAAATGAGATTTATGTAGATTTAATCTTTCATATGGCCATCAATCAAGGGATGATGATGATGATGACCAGGAAGTTAAAGTTGCTGATCTGTGTATGTGTGATCTTTATTAGCTATGTCCTCTTCATTCATTTGCATTGTGCATATAGTCTTTTTATGTGAATTTATGCCCCACATTTTTTGTTGAAGCAGACAAAATTGAGCCATTTTTTGTGGTGCAGAAGTGAGTGTCATATTCAATAACCATAACGGCACAAATAATTGACATGACAATCTCTAAATAAATATACATTAGGCCTATTCACCCTGATATTAAGTGGGAGATTACTGAGCTACACCCCCCCCCCCCAACCACCAAAAAAAAAAAAGTCTTTGAATGTTTAGGTCAAATTGCAGCAAATTGTTTCATTATTTTCATTTTTCTCTGCAGATGGACCTCCATTACCCTCTTTCTAATTCTGCCAACCCATCCTCCCAGAATTTGATAAGCTATATCACACAGGAAATACCTGTTACTCATTGCAGTTTTGTTAGGGATTTGTTACAAAAAGAAACATATGATTATAACAAGACTTATCATTAATGCATCATGTGTGCTAACATGTGTGCCTTTTTATCAATCAAAAAACGCAATCTTTGCATTGCATTTTCAAAAAGATTTTCATCTTCATCTCAGGCTGATATTTTTCAAGGTAGCTCAAAAGCACCCTTTAAGTGAAAGAAAATGTTTTGACCTATATAATTAGTTCCTTGTGGGGTTTGGAAAACTAAATGACCAAAAAGATCAAAGAGGTTTGGTATTGTAACTACTCCATTAAGTCCAATGTGCTTTGGTCCGGCCTGCAAAACCTAAAAACGTGTTTAAAACCTCACATTTAATGTAGCAAGCATCAAATCCCTGCTGCTAACGGATGGTTGTGTTCGATATAATTGTCATTACTGCCGGGAGGATAATAACCAGGGCTCAACAGTCATCCATGTACATTGCTGTGCTAATTTCTATGGAGTGAAATAATAGTGAAGTTATTATTGGTAATATTCAGGGGAACCCATCGGAAGGTTTTCAAGGGCCCCAGAAAGTCTCTCAAGGACCCTTGGAGGTCTCAGAGCCCCACTTTCGAGACTTTCGGGTGAAGAAACAATGCAATCCCAGTCAGACTGCACAGAGGTGTGATCGGGTTTCTAGAAGGTAATTGGCACCAACAGCTGGCTGTAATCAGCACACTGCGATATGATGCGCTCACTGATGATGTCAATGACTTCTTTTAGAGACGTCTGTGATTACACGATTAGAAGTCATTACCATTGTAGCCCAGAACAGAGGTTCACAAACTGGGTCGCTGGGAATTGCAGGACTCCTTGAGAGGATTCCACAAGGTCCCCATCGAAATGAGGATTAGTTTAATTTCACAGTAATTTCACTCCATACAAGTTAACACAATGTGGAAATGTGTTCGAATGCATGTTCGAATCAGAGGTTTCACTTTCTTTACAGTCAAGATGCACAAGATCACAAATCTTCCATCAAATGGTGGTTCATAGTGAATTTCCATTTCAGCGCCAGCTCCGCAGGGTGCACATATATGCAGATTGAAGTTGACATAATTGGAATAGACAGTGACTTGTTACAGTGGACTGCTGCAGCAGAGACTAAATCATGTAAAAGTGTCTTGAAATGCTCTTTGAGGCCGCCATTTTGTGCATTAAAAAAACAGTCAATGCCATAAGAGTTTTTTTAGAGGGGAAAAGACAAAGTAATGTAAGAAACTGGGACACAACGGTCAAATAAGTCCAGAGAGGCTTCTAAAACATCGAGATGAGGAGCATGAGTTGACATGCAGCAATAATAAGGAAGCAAAATGTGGGGGAAAAAAATTAAAATGGCCTTGAAGCATGAGGAGCACATGACTGCGGTGTTGTGTTGGTAAGTGCCCACGCTGGAGAAGAAAAAGAAATGTCTTTGTTTAGGTGGTTCCTTCACAGTTTCCTCTGTATTTAATCTTTTTTTTCTTTTCTTTTTTTTCCCCATTTCAGAACTATCATGAATTGCAACCTGAAGGTGATCCAGGCGCGAGCGTTCGCTCAGAACCCACACCTACGCTACATGTGAGTAAATATTCTATCTTTGACAGCCATGTTTCCCGTGCCTTCCAAATATTTGTTATGATCTGTAATGCTTGACTGCTTGTAGCGTATGGCTATAGATGAGTTAGTGTTAAGCAGAAGATGATGCAGACTGGCTTCAGAAAAACTGTTGCACTCCCATTACTGTCGCAATAGCCTGCAAATCTTAAATGAGACATCCATTATTTGCCTCGGATAATTGGATTCCTATCTGCCCCGGTTCTTTGTGCTTCGGTAGAGCAACATGCCAAAGACGCAGTTCCATTTAGACTGCACTTCCCAAATGGACAATTTTTCCAGGAGGCCAAGCATCAGAGAGCTGTGCGAAGAGCAAAGTAATTTCTTTAACAAAGGCTGATGTGTCACAGTATGACAGCCTGTTATTCCTCAATTTTCCAGGAGTAAACATGGTGAGGAACTCAGTCACAGTCCTTTACCTGAACACTTTGCCATTTGCAATTTCCAGTTGTCAGCTGAGAGGCAGTTTGGGCTCTTTTCTTCTGCCGATGACTGCTGTTAGGCTTGAATCTGTGCACTTTGCACTGCGTGTGTGTGCGCGCGTGTGTGTGTGCGCGTGTGTGTGGGAGGGAAAGAGAGCTAGTGGTAGTTCGTAATGTGGACGGTAAAGTAAATTCATTGAACACAGAAAAGACTAGTCTGATTATCTAATGTATTTTTATTTTTGACTGTGCGTGTGTGTACGTCCCTTTGGTGTGGGTGTGCGTAGACTTCTGTAAAGTAAAGTCGCTGTTGCTTGTCTCTTTATCTAGTTAAGTGATTGGTAGAGCTAATCAAGCTCATCAACATTTAATGGAAGTTATTTAAATCCCCTCTCTCTCTTTAATTGTCTCTCCAGAAGATGGATTTACTATCACAAGACTGTAAACAAATTAAGGATTGTAACCTTCTCACCTCTTCCTCCCTCCCTCTCACTAAACATGATGGTAGTGGACGTGAAATTATCCAAAATGTGTAGAAGACATAAATGAAAAATTAGTTGAGAGGCTCATCCTGCGTGTTGCCTTTGTTCTCACCTGTGATGTAAGGGTGATCATTATCATGCAAACCATTACAGCAAAACCAGAAACTTATTCATTTATGCTTTTTTTTTTTTTAAAGTTCTCATGCTGTACGAAATTCTCTTTAGATTCAGTGTAGGAAACGTGATAAATGCTGTTCTACAAATAGAAGAGATAAATCAAGTTCACTACGTCTTCACTTCTCCCACACGGAGGCCCCCACCCAGACGGTCCATGACAGGCTCCTTTTGTGCTCTCATTAATGCAGATGGACTGTTGCTAGGTGACACGGAGGATGATGATGTCAAGGAAGATTAATTATTATGCCTAAGCTTAGCCTCAGAGGGCCAACCTCATTGATGTCGGTGTCAGACAGGTCTGCTCAAAGCCCGGCAATCACTTGCTCAACTGGTTGCGGAGGAGGCGTGTAGCCGCTCCCCTCTTTACATGTACACAGAAACCTTAAGATCAGTTACACTTTTAATTGATATTCCCCTACATGTATCATGCGTTACACATATACAGCTCTGTCTCTGTCTACAAAAATCCTCCGTTATGTTTCCAGGGAAACTTATTTTCTCTCGGATTAGTTTTAAACGCGCGGTTCATTTTGCAAATCGCAAATAAATGGAACAAAACTGCTTGGTTAGATATAGAAAAATTGATCATGGCTTGGCTGTAAATAAGTATATTTATTTTGCTCTTCGCACATCAAGCGGAAGTGGATGTGATGGTGTCTGCTCATAGGAACTCCGAATACCAAAACCGAGTAAATCGCTTACATCGACTGTTTTTTGGACACAAATGCAAAAAAAACGACCAGAATGAGGTGTAAAACAGTACAGTACGGCTTACAAACTCTTCCAGCCCGGAAGTTCTGACGAAAAACATCCGCCGGGTTCATGAACTCCGCTATATTTAATATCCTTTTTTTTTGTGCGCTTGTTTATTTTCCTAACGGCTCTTGTCAAAGCATCAGTGGTGTAATTATGAGGTGACCTTTCTGGGCGCACTTTATTTTATCTGAGCCCAAAATCAAGCTAATTACAGTATCCTGAGGGAGTACTGTCTTGTGAAAAGCAGGATGTCGGTACATGAAGAGATACGTGCATCAGCCAATATGTTCATAACCGCATATCCTGCTGATGTGTCCTTGAGCAAGAAACAGAACCTCTCATTTTCCAGACAACTCAGCTGAGTATCAGCTGAATGACATAAAGCATAGTGAACATAGTGCATGGCAAAACAAAGCTCTCAAGTATTTAATCTGTGTAACATACGCTCATGGCAAAAATATTTGAGCAGCACTCAGATGCATACAGGAAATCAACAAACGGTTATATTAACTGCTAGCTAGTGTGGGATTCACCATTAGTATTACAAGATGAGATTCCAGACCACTGTAACTACAAGCGGCCGATCAGACAAGGTAGAATCTTTGTGTTTTTTTAGTCTGTGGCCATCCCTGTGTCCCACTCTTACCTCATAAAGGGACACGGAGGACTCGCATACAATCCCACAGGCTCATCTCCGCCACCATATAACGCTGGTATGTAGGTTAGTAAAGGTTAACAGGGCGTAGATTGTTCTAAATAGTGCCTCAGATGTACCACCATGCACCGTTTGGCTAGTCCAAATTACAGCGAAAATTAATACTTTGGTTAGTTTTTCTATGTAGTCTGGATCGGTTTCACAGTTCACAAATGACAGCAGACCAAATAAGGAAAATACTTTTCCTGAGGGCCGCGTACGAAGAAGCAGGGCCAGAAAAGGCACTCACAGAAGCCTTATTGGTCAGAAATCTGGCGTAGGAAAAGCGTGGAGAAAACACTAATCGAGCAACACAGAGCATAAATCCCTTCTCCTCCAGTTTATCTTGAATTACTTCATAAACGTCTCTATTTTTCTGGACTTTATTTTGCATATTCCTTATGTTCTCTTCAGCCTGGATATCAAGCACAAAGCCAGTCCTCTCCGGTTGTTTCGGTCCGCACCAGAGTGCGACTGCTGCGTTCACAACTGCCCAAGCGAAGCGCACCAGAGTTGGATGAAAATGGACTTGATGTTGGCTTTTGAAAAGCGCCCACAGAGCACCGAATATAGAACAAGTCTTGATGTCACTGAGAGGATGCCAGGATTTCAGTGGAAAATCCATGCAATATAAGCGATAGGAACTCTATGGCCCTGAAAATATATTTCCTGATGTGAACAGAAAAGCAATATCAAAATGAGCTATACAAGTAAAGGATGGATATTTTGGATTTGATGACATATCACCTTTTGTTGGCAAATTCACGTCAGGTGGTGTTATTACTTACATAAAGTGCAAAGACATATAATAAAATCGTCTAAATAAGTAAAACCTTTTAAAATATTTATACAGTTTTTTTCCCAAGTTAATATTCAAGTGGTGTATATATATATATATATATATATATATAGTAATATAGCTTTTCTCTCAATGCCCTGAGTTTACTCTGTTTTTCTCCCTGAGAGGTCTGTGTCAAAGTCAAGAAACATCTGCAGCTTCTTCAAACATTAAACATCGTCTGCTTTTGTCTCGATGCGGCGAGGAAAAAGCATTTACTAACTCAACCCATAGGTGCAAATAAGTCAATTCATTAATATGAAGGTGAAAACTTTTTTCTAGTCAAGCAACTTAGAAAATATTTCCGTGGGGTTTTTGTCTTTAAATAGACCACTCCTCAAGTAAACATATTACCGTGTTTGTCTCAGTGGCGCCAGTGAGTCAGCAGCAAATCCCATCTCAACAATTGTTGTGGCTGGAGAAACTGATAAAACAGCCTTGAACCTCTTAAGTACCATAAGGGGACATTATAGGAACAATCAGTAACGTTTTGCACGGTCCTTGCACAAAATGACCATACTCAGCGCCACTAAGACCACAGATGCATCAATGGCTGCCGAGACGTCAGGCTGTCTTGTCTGAACTCCATATTTAATTTCACGCGTGTCCAGCCTCTGCTCCCTGAACTACCCCGGATGTGTGCCACCAAACTTTGCTCAGTTTTATTTGCACATTTGTGGGAGAGCATACAGCTACCAGATGACAAGGAAAATGGTTCCCTTGGTAATTTAACATCTTCATTTCACACCGCGAAAGAAAATAACATATGGTTGTAGACGTTTGGCTGGAGGAGGAGACACGTTTTTTATTTTCTGCTATAACATATAACATAACAAGTCCATTTTACTGATTGCTGATGCTATGGATGATTTGTAATGTGACATGTAGTTGAGTTTATAGAGCTGCGTGCTGTATATTTACTTTAAAGAACCAATAGAGTGCTGCAGGAGTTCTAAAACTCAAACGAGTCAATGGGTTTTCGGTTAGATGCCTGAAATAAGGTCTGTAGTCAACACAAGCTTAAGAGGTTTTAACATTTTGTACTATGACCTAAATTATGTAAATACATTTCCCATTCGTGTATTTTGAAGCTTTTACGTGTCTTAAAATCGGAGGTTGCTAACAAGTGGCTTAATGAGACACTAAACATCATCACGCCGAAGACGAGCCTTTAGTGATGTGAAGTCATGTGACTGTGGAGTAGTTCGTTTATAGCCTAACGTTAGCTTTTCCGCTTCAAAAATCAAAAAAGTGGTGATTATTTGTGAAGATTATCTTGCTGAAAAAAAGTGATACAGTAAGTATGATGAACATTTGATTCCCACAGAGTTTATTTTCTGCAATAATCGAAAAATCCAATGGAAAATTCCCATAGACTTTTGGTCGAGGGAACTAGTGTGATGCTAACTAACTTTATATAAAGAACATTTTCTGTAGACAGAAGGAAGTGGACACACTTCCTGTGGCCTCATTGCATCCCCGCTGCGGTGGCCTGGGCCAGGTGAAGGGTTTAGAAAAGCATAATTGTCTAATATTAGTGTAATTGAGTAGGTGTAAGATATCAGTAATGTGGCTATTTATAATTTTTTGATTAAAAGTAATAGTTGTGTTTTCCCACCCTCTATTTAGTGGGCTTATGACTTACCGTAAATGAAAAAAGCCCACGCTACTAAATTACTATGTTGCTCATTGGGGTGATTAAGTAGACATTAACAAATGGCTTTTAGTCACTTAGAAAATACATAAATATTGCTGTTAACTTCAATAATGAAAAGGATAAATCAAGCCAGACTCACTATTGTGTTAAATGCATCAGTGACAGAGAAGAGTATTTATAAGAGTGTTTCTTCAAACGTTATCCTTTAAAAGTGTCCTGCAAGAGGCGCCATGTCAGAATGTTTAGTCGCCTGAGATCAGCTGTCGTTCTCATCGTGTCAGAAAATTACTCTTTAGCTTTACTCTTCCCTGCTGAATGTGATGAGTGAGATAAAAAAAAAAAGATAAAATGCATTTTAAAATGTCTTTAGCTAATAGTAAATGTACGGAAGCTTTCATCTCCTTCAGAATGTTCTTGGTGCCACTGAGGTTCTGCACCTCCTGCACGCCCTCCATGCCAACGATCGCACTGAAGGACACCATCTTGTGTACTGTGTACTAGGTTAGCTTCATTGTGATTAAATCATTATTGTTTATTGCTCATTGTGGCCTTCTCCGTTTTGGTCTCTCCCGTGCTCGTTACAAGCGTCTGAGATGTGCTGATATGACCTTGCTCTGCTCGGTTAGGCAGGCAGAGGAGGCACGCCATCGCGAAATGATTGCACGACGCAGGATTGTGCACCAGCACTTTGAAATGCAACGCTTTTCAAACTATTTTTTTTCTGTGGGAACTTTATGTGTACTTGACCACTGACCCTTGACATAGCCTAACTCACTTTACTGGGAGTCATGGCCTGGACCTTAAAGACCTTAGAAAAATACCGAATATGACCATTATTGGTATAAAGCCTAGCTGAGAGTAAAGACAGACTGAGACTTTCTGGAGTCTTGTCCCACCAAAGATGGCTGGCTGGTGTATTTTTGCCCTTTGGACTGAGCCAGGCTCACTGCTTCCCCTTTCCAGTCTTTTTGTTAAACTAAGCTAACTGGCTGCTCCTTATTTAGCATGCAGACACGATATGAAGGGATATCTTCTCATCTAATGCCCCTCAAAAAGACAATAAGCATAATTATAAGAGGGTGTCTTCTTCGCTTCAAGACAATAGTGGACTGCTGGCGGGGTGGAGACATTTTAACAATCACTTCCTGTCTGGCTGATTCCTTTGATCCCTCCATGTGTATGGGTGTGAGTATCCGGTGTTCTTGATCTGCTACTATGACATTCATTTCACACACATTTATCTTGCACTCAAAGTACCGGGTGGAAATGAAGTCAATCAACAAAAGGCGCCACTACAAGGTCTTGGGCTTTCAACTAACTCCTGCCACCGCTGGGCCCAGTTTTCTATTTGATGCTCCTGGCTGGCGAGTCGTCGTGCACCGTGCTTGTCCCCGCCTGTGTCAAATTAAAGGTCAGCGTCTGGGTGGTGAGGCAACCCTTCCCTTTATTCCAGTGCAGCTGAGGGAGAAGCCCAATAAATCTGGAGGGAACGTTGTCACCAGGGAGTCGGAAAGGTCACTCCCCACAGGGAGAAGGAAGTGGAGACACTCTCTCATTAAATCTTCCCGGCTACCTTTTTTTTTTTTTTTTTTTTTGTCTTTTTTTCAACTAAATGTCACTTTCATACTCGGGTCAGCTAGCCTGAGACCACCTTTAATTAGAAGTCTGATTATTCTCTGTTTACCTTGTCGAGGCTTTAAAATTCTCTGCTTTCTCTTCTGCAATCCTTTAAAATAGACTTCCTTTTCTCCCTTCCGCCTCCGTGTCATTTTTATGGTTACTCCTGCAGGTCTTCAGGTAGCCTACTCACTTCAGACAGTGGCTGACTGGGAGATGAAACGGTTATCCAGGTGACACCTGCAGTCTCTGTAGTGTTCCGCCTGGCGCTTCCACCAGCATATAAAAATAGAGCTGTGATCTCAAAGGTGAAAATGAATGCTAAACCCCGATATGCCTGTCTGTGTCAAGCATCTCACACTCACATTCGAGGCAGTTAGCTGCACCCGTCCAGAGAGAGCATGAAAGGGCCAGTGTAACGCTGGAGGTCATCTTCACCAAACATGGCGCTGTCTCCGCTCATTGGCCATTAAAGGGACTGAAATTGACACCGTTTTGAGTCCTGCAGACGCTACCCTGACGAGTGTGGACAGGTCAATTGCTAAGTGTGTATCAAATGATTCCTTTTACTTGGTCTCAAAGGCAAGAAATCAATCTAACGAAATATCTGATATCACTATAAGCGATCACTGTTGTGGAGGTGGCGACAGCCCCATAGTTTGAAAAAGTTCACTGTAACCATTCTGGAGATTTTCCATTTTTGAAACCCAGACAAACTGGAGAAATTTGTGAGGAAGTAATGAGACAGATTTTCCTGCAACTCACGCGAGTGTTTCATTAGAGATCCTCAGTTGTGCTGCGGAGCTCTTGGGGTGAGTGTATGTAAAAGTATGAATATGAAGCAGGCGCTGTTAAGAAACAGCATCCATGCTGATCTCGTCATTTTTGGAAGAAATAACTTAACTTCTCTTGTAAAAATAAAAAAATAGTGACAGCTACAGATCTTTTATTAATGCACCTGCAATTACTGGAGCTGTCTCAATCTGTCACTGTGGATCTCGGAGAGTTTATTTTCATTTACAATGTCTGACTGTAGATGTGAACAAAGTCTTGTTGTGTCAGTTTATGATAAAAGACATCTTGCGTTACACATGTAGAGCTTTAAAGCCAAACCTAAGTTTAGTTTTAGCAGTTTAAAGCTGTGATCTTTTTTTTCTCGATACATATCACACATTAATGTGTCTCTGAAATCAAAATCTATCAGTGTGACTCATTGATGCCATTAAAATAAACGTTAGGGAACAGAAAAAGCTGAGGAATGTCATTAAAATGCATCTACTTCTCCCAAGAGGAAAATATTTCCATCTGTGTTTGGATTTGTGAAATTACATAGCAATACAGAATACATTAAAATAACTATTCAGCCCAACAACCAGAGTCCACTTCCAAGTTTTTGTGGTGTGAAAGCAAACGAAGCATCAACAGGATTTTTATGACAGCAGAAGCTAAAGTACTAACAAACCCATCTGCTGGTCGTGAAATCTGTTCAGGAAGTGATCTTATAATTGATCTGTATTAGGCCATGTATGTCAACTATTTATCCAAATCATTTGGTAACCCAGGGGTGTTTCCCCTGATTTATATGTCTAAAAGCTGTTAAAACTGCTGTGCTCGTGTCCGACTCCATGTACTTTGTTACTTCATTAAATTCATTGAAAAGTGTGTGACAGCCATTGCACAGTACAAAGCCCCGAATATTACTGTCTCTATTAGTCATTATTCAGAACATGCGGCCCATTTGCGGTCTAATAATGCTTAGAATAATTTCTTCGGAAGCTATTTGCGACACCAACAAACATGAATACACACATCAGAAGTAAGATTTCCCCACGTGGGTCCCTCTGATTCATCTTTATTGTCCCACACGGGCATATTTGTTTGGTCCAGTGCTCCAGACACGAGGACGCCATAAAGTCCGCAGTAAAAACAATAAAATAACATACACACCAAGACCACACAACACTGATACGGAACAAAAATATAGAAATTATACAAAAGTGCAAGAGACCAGCTTAGAGTCCTTTTGACTAAGCTGCGGGCTCATTGCTTGAGAAATGAAAGAGTTCTTCTTCGTTTGATTTTATTTTGTAGAAGTCTTTACCCCAGGGTCAGGTTGCTGCTGTGAATGAAATTGGTGTGAAGGGGGCGGTCATGTACATTTCTTTCCAGTTTTTGTAGGATGAGTTCGGTGGACATTGGCCGGTGGATGTTAATTAGTCAGTGGCAATGATTTTTCCCGCTCTCCTGATTCGGCGTTGCAGCCTGCCTTGGTCCTGTTTGCACATGAGACCAAAAGACAGAACACCCTGAAGTACGGATGTATAAAACATTTTTAAAAATCTGACAGTTTACAATTAAACTGGTGAAGTTTGCGTAAAAAGTACATTCTCTGCTTGGAAGTTGCACAGTCCCCGGAGGTTTATTGTCTATTTCATTTTCAGTTTCAAGGTATTTGTATTTTGTGACCAAGAACAGCTACACAATAGTAAGGTGTTAAAAACGGTTACACGAATTAAGAAAGAAATCAGATAATAAAGCTTTAAAGTTACCCGTGGAATGCAGGACCCTAGTTTGCAGTTCACTCCAATTAAAGGGGCATAGTCCCTGAAACCAGTTCTGCCAACATTAGTGCGTACATGAGGGATATCTAAGGTTAAGTAGTTACTAGATTTAAATGAGAGCAGAGATGTGAGGCAGTTTGGAAGCTTCAACAGTCAAGCTTTATAAATGAATAACATGAGATTGCTATTATTTAGCTTTGCTGTGGAGGATGACTTCCTCCTACACTCAGACTGTACCCTTTGGAGACCCACATTGTTCACTCCAGCAGGCCTTGTTTTCCATCAAATAATACGTACGCATTATTAAGCCCAGCGAGTGCATGTTACAGGCACAGGATGCATACACTTGCCTTGCAGAATTCACCCTTAAATCAACAGAGATCACACTCACACACTCCTGCCCACTCTGCTCTGTGTGGTCGCGCTCCTGCTTTCCGAGTGTGTTAAATTGAACATTAGATTTTGTAGTAGACCGCCCCCGCCATTTAAAAATAAAATAAAAAACCTCCCCACCCACAATGCACCACATGAAATCACTCTTCAGTGTGGTAAACGGACCATCGAACAGGCTGTTGCTACTGTGTTGATTATGCAGATCGCTTGGTTCTCCAGTTGGTATTCTGGAAGTGAGGTAATGGATTTTTCCAATAAAGAAAAAGTGACTTTTTCATGAAAAACAAACAAAAAACCCTGCAGTTTAACAACGGAGAAGAACACATTAGACGTGGCAGTTGAACTGGGCGTGTAGTGAGGCTTATTTCCCAAACGTGGAGGTTTGGGGGAGCAAACACGAGCAGCTCTAATTGAATCAGCTTATTCATAAATTTATGCTGAGTTCAAATTTACATTCCATCGTCATGCTCGGGTGCTGGGGCGCGTGTGTGGCTAATCTCACTGCAAACACAAACACAGGGTTGCCTCCGATAATGGTGTCATGGAGCATGGTATCTACCGGCTGTGTGGAGTGCAGGGAGAAACGCTCGGCTGCTCACCGGCCAACTATCTGCCACGACTTGACCACTGGGACACCCGCCGGTTGTGAATGTAATGCATCAGTCCATTCACCTGGTCTATAATGGTTGTATTTATCTATAGAATGAGCTATATAAATAGTGTAAAATACTTAGACAGACTGATGCTGAGGGAGATCGTCTGTGAATACAACATGCAGGCGTGTGGCTCGTTCTGTTAATCAGGAAGCCAAAGGCTGCTTTCTGTGCACCATTTGTTTCACAGGCATTCCAGCATTTTACTCCTACACTGTATAGTATAAGAAGTGGACGTAGCCATCGTTACGTCACTCATTGGTTTCTGGACTACGGTTTTGAAGCCTCAAGTTTTGCATTTTTTTGGCCGTCGCCATCTTGTTTTTTTGGAACCAGCAGTGACACGAGAGGGTGGAGCTGTGTACAAGCAAAAAATACATTTTCCAGCGAACTTTCATGAACTGAAAAAGACAATGTTAAAGGGTTAATGTTCTAAGACAAAAACATTGAGAGCACCCAGACAGGACAAAAACGTGGTAGTGACGTGCCAATCATATGGTAGCCACGCCTTATAGGCTATACGCTGCTTTATGGCCTATTTTACTTTAAATTGGACCGTAATTTACTAAATGAACATCACGCTGAAACTAGAGCTTGAGAACATAAACTCATGGAAAAAATGTTTACTGTGGTGATAAATCAAGTGAGAAGTAGGGTCATTTTCTCATGGACTTCTATACAATCTGACTTCTTTTTACAACCAGCCCCCTGCTAGATAGTAGAAAGAATACAGGTTTAAGGTGCTTCTGCACTGGCTTCACTTTTGTGAGGTTGCCGTTTTGTTTCACTGCACGCTTGTTGTAGTATTGGGGTTGTGCTCCCCTCCCAGGACTTTTTTTAGCCAACTGGAGATAAAGGAAATTGACTGATAACGGAGTTTTGTTCTCAAATGCACCACAATAAATACAATGCTCTCACACAATCTGATCCCATCCTGTCTGCCCATGAAGTTAATGAATGACATTTATTTATCTCAGAAGTTGACTAACCAAACTAAAGATAAAAAAAGACACCAGGGAAATTGTGCAGAACTGGGAACTCCAGTGATAAGCACATTTTACCCTGAAAAAACAACTTACCAGAAGACGTTAATGGATAAGTTTGTGTTTTTACAACTTATTTTGTAGGTTCGACCTTCCTTTCTATTTGTTAAGATAAAATTGTGCTCACCAAAGTGAAAGCTGAGATATGGTAACACATATGGGCTAAAAAATGTTTAAGGCAGTAAAACAACATTCTTTTATTTAAATTATTTTGAAAGTGAGCAAACCTGTAATCTCGGCAAAATTGAGTAATGTTTGGGTAATAATCGTATCTTTTGACTTATCTCTTGCAAATACATTTGGCTAACCTGTGGGTTTAATTAAAACGACCACAGCCATGTCTGGCTACTTTTTAGCTTCCCCAAATCTCAGCAATTTCTTTAGGTGATCACAGTGTTACCAAAACCAACAAAAATAGTGTCCACCCCTAGAAAAATATACGGAAGCCCTAAACAGCCATAGTTCAAACATTTTATTCTCACAGTTTTCCCTTGATAACAAACTCATTTTCTTTGTTTTCTCATCATCTCGAAATAACATATTGTTGCCTATTACGTTTCATTTATGAAACATTGGGATCTCTAATTAATTATCTCATATAGTTAGTATATAGTTTTAGCTCAAGAAAATTATCTTGGGAAAACAACATTTTTTAATTCAAGATACTAACATAAATCAATTGCGATCTTGAGAAAACAAATAAAATGAACTTGATGGAAAATGGAAGAAATTAAATGTTTGAACCATGGCTGTTTTGGGATTTGTTTTTGAGTATTTCTCCTAGTGGTCCAAAATCACTTAAGGCAACCTAAGACTAAATCACTCGATGGAAGTTAGATGTGTGTGTCTGAGTGTGTGTGTCTCTCCGTGTTTCTTAAGAGCCTTAATTACTTTTCTTGCTTCACTCAGTCAACGTCCCGACAAATTGATGTTGGAGTGATGCATGGCTATGAAATGCCCGGTCTTTCATAACCATGCATCACAACGTGTAATGATACATTATCAATGTATAATGATTATTATACAGTTTATTGTAAAGCATTACCCATAAAGCACTGTCCTCTGGTTTGACAGATGGTTATTTGACACTAAATCCGACTTTGAAACAAGATCGCAGGACTGAGTCAGTGAGAGAAAATCCCAGACAGAGGAAAGGTGGACAGACGGAGGCAGAGAAGCTGGCTCTAAGCATGGCTGGAAATTGGAAATTGGGTGATAAAGAAGATGGACAGAAAGTGAGATTCAGAAATAGAAACTGTGAGACATAGGCTGCAGTAGATAATGACTGGGAAAAAGAGCTAGAGACAGAGAAATTAGGCATGAAAGCACTTCTAAGGGAGAAGGAGGCCTTCACCTCGAGGCCCATTCAGAGAGACAGAGAGTAGCCAGGCTTTACATCCATAATCACAGCCGTCCAGCGGAGCCTAATGCTTTATGACGGCTGTGCTGGTCCTGAGACGGCGGTGGGTGGTTGTGGGTCGTGGTGAGCCACGGGAATAATGGCTTCAGTTAATCTGTAGTACAGGACATTCAGTCTCAAGGGACTCCATGTCAGCTGGCACGACTGGATCGATAGCTTCTGTAACACGGAGCTCTCTCCTACCCACCTCAGGTTCAAAACTCCCACCGACAGTTCGCTGCATCCTCACCTCGCTGCCTTCTCTTTCCTGACGTCGATTTTGATCTCTCGAGTGTTGAACAACCAAACGGGGGGGGGATGATCGAGGCGAGACAACATTTTTTTTTACCTGAGCTGACAGAGCAGCTAAAAATAGTCGCTTTCATCTCGGTGAAGGATTGGTTTTAGGCGGTGTGCAGGAGCATCTCTGCGGTGCTCCGTCCTCTCGGCCGAGATGCTGGAGTGCTTTCAAGTTGTGGTGCAGGGGTCGATGATGCAGTGTGATCGTGCTCCACTCTCACAGTATTAACTAACTGTGTGTCTGTCAGTGCCTGAGACGAAAAGCTGCAGCAGCGAGTCTCTGAGGCGGCCAAATCCCAGAGGCCAGATGAGGTTCTCTGATTCCCGAGGCAACACTTTGCTCCGGCCTCCCTCTCCTCCGCTCACTTCCACCCTCTTCCATCCTCCCACATCACTCGCCACTCACTCCGCAACCTGTGAACTGACAGACAGTTGTCTGGCTGGGGCCTGACATTCGGTGTACACAGCGCCAAGCTCTCCGACACAGGCGCTGTCAATCAAACGACACTGGCGAGGAACCCTCAGATGTGTTTGGACAAGAGGATGAGGATTTCAGCTGAACAGATTGCTATTTACTGTGCCACGGGGGGGGGGGGGGGTGATCGGGTCTTTTCTCCCCAGCCCTGTGGCTCCTCAGCCTGGCCTCTGGATGGAGCATCCGGCCTCTCATGCAGCGATGATGTGCAGTGTTGTGAGAGTGCGGGAGTGGGCTGATTTCCCCGTGACAGAGACAGATAGAGGAGACTGACTTTGATAATGTGAAAAAGGAAATACGTTTTTTTTTTCACTTTCTGTGTATCCAGGGAGGCTGATAAGATGGCTGTTTGGAGCAGTGGAGCTGCAGCATGTTTCCATCTCCACACTTTCACAGAGTCATAGATTTCAGCTTTAATAACAGATTGTGGGCGAAAAATCAATTTGCTCCGAAATAAAATCCCGAATAACAATTGCAATCTATTAAAACTATCTTGGACATAATCATTTTAATACTTAATTGTTTTAAAGTCAAAATCGTGAGTGTAATTTTCTAAATGCAAGAGCGGCAATTTTAATTATAACCTACATAATAATGTCTTAACAAGCTGTTGCACTTGACGTCAACTGTTAATTTCATTGACTAGGATGATAACTGTCTCCGAGAAATTTACTCGGCTGTAGTTAATTAAAAATTAACTCAGTGAGTCGGCCAAAGAACAAAAATGACGTTCACTGGTTAATTTGCTCCCTGCTGGTCAACATCTGATCCATTTACACGCGGACAAAAAAGTTTTTGCGGAAGAGGAAACATCACTCTGAAGAATTAGAATTTTTGGGCTGTGCTTTTTTTTGCTGTTGACCTTCCACTAATGTGTTATCAATATTGAAAATGCGAGACTAGATAGCTGTTGTAAATAAATATAAGGCCACTTTAGAATGTCATGTTTGAACAGTATAAATGGATCTCAAGTATACCCACTAATGTAATATCTTTATACATGTGGGCTAAATTTTTCAATTATTCCATAGAAAACGAGGCAAGTTTACATAGACGTTCACTTTTCTCTAACTGACTGGCTTGGGAGGTCCTCAATAACAAAACAATTAGAATTTAAACTGCAATATTGTTCAGAAACATACCATGGAATACAGCAGTGTAACAAATCATTTCAAAGGGAGCTTTTGCAGTTTGTATGTTATCACGACAAAATGTAAAATGCGATCAAATGAAGCGTGCACTAAAAGCCAGTAGCGCGTGTATGGATTATTGTTGCTCTGCATTAAGTGGTCGAGATGGCTATCGATCTTAAAAATGGCCAGTTCATTTCACAGAAAATAAATAAATAAAAAAAACCTGTATTTGAGCCTCATGTCGCAGCCACAGAGATGACTTGGCTCGAGTAAGTGATCATTTTCAGAGGTGCTAACTCCCTGCCTCTCATCCAAATGTCTAAAAGACTCTGAAGTGATGTTAGCAATCACAGCTTAAGACTCACTGAACCCTTTGATAATCAGCAGCCTTCTCTCAGAAATGTCACCACGAGTGTACTGTGCTGCTCTCATTATCATTGTCCACATCAGAGCTTCTTAATTGTACTTGTTCTTTCTGTTTTTCTTCATTTTTTTTGTATCTTTTAGTCCTTCTTTAGTGGTGTGAACCTTTATGCATTCAGACAATTAAATGTAAATACGTAGTCCACAAAAGCAGATTTGTGACAATAGAAAACACTGCGATTCAAATTGTGACCAAAATCATTTTTTCTTTTCATAACTGAATCAGAAAGGCCTCAGAAAAGAACGTTCTCTGCCACAAACACAGAGAATATGTTGTGAATAAGCTGATTGTGTATTGCTTGCTATTCCTCAGCTCTGGTCCCTTGTACCTTCCATGTAAATAAAACTGCACATGGCTTCAATCCGTGGAAGCCGTTGAGGACAGTTCAAAGTAGCATTATCTGCAACCTAATTAACAAGGCTAACGTTTGAAAAGCAACGCATTGCAACTCCTGTACATCCCTCAAAGGCAATTTGTGTGTATTTCACGCTCAATTGCGACCCAGGAAGTATAAAGTGAGTGAAGAGTTTTTTGTCCCGTATGAAACCAGAAATGATTTATTTGTCATGTAACTTTGGTACTTAAGGAACGCCACTTCTGGAGTTAGTTTAACCCAAAACAAAATCTTTTCATAAACCTAACCCAAGTAGTCTCCTGTGAAGACGGAACTTTATTTTGAAAAGACTGTATGCATGTAAGACACATAAATTGACACGTGTCGCATAGTCGAATGCAAGAAAAAAGAGGAATACGTTTTCGTAAGTTATCATACAGTATGATTTCTTTATTGAATCTTCCTTTATTGGGAGCTTTTCAAAATCTAAGTTACAAAGTGCTTCACAAAGACAGCAAAATAAAGATAAATCATGATGTTTAAAAGAAAACAAATATGAATTTGTGCATATTTTTAGTTTTGTTTTGGTATGTTTTTTGTTTGGCAACTAGCCTACTAACCACCTCACTGAGGACTGACGTGTGAGCACCGGTCCTTCGCACTGCCTCCCCCTGACAAACTGCTCCATTTTTGTTCAGCTTTTGAGATTCAACCAAGTTTTCCAGGTGAAGATTTAATGCAAACTATTCCTCTCTGGCTGTAATTAAATCTGTTCTGCTAATGACTCAATTAAATCTGAAGAAGTTAAAGAAAGACTATCGCACTTTAATTAAGTCATGTCAACGTGGAGTAAAACATTAGCCTAGCCCTCCTCAGTTTATTGACAGGCTAACTCAGACTGGGGAGGATTGTTCTCCTCTGGTTCTCATGTGTGTTCATACACACCAGCTTCACACTTCCTCTTGCTCAGCTTAAGGCCGCTTGCTTCTGTGCTTCCCCCCCCACTAATCCTATAGATGCTCAACATATTAATCCATATTATAATCTTTTTTCTGTTTGACACCGTGAAGGCTCCGCTATGGCTTGCACTCCCCGGGGAAAAAGAGAACGGAAATAAACACAGCATGATATAAAGGGAGCAGGGGGTCACTGTAAGGCCACCACGGCGAATACATACATATGGTAGGGGCGACAGGTGTTAGATATTTCTCTCCTTATTGGCCTGTTTTCATTATTTCCTGAAGAATTCCAGAGGGGAAGAACAACCAATGTGGGCTCGACCTCCCTGCGTATTTGCACAATACTTGGCTTCATAATGCGAGCTGCATGGCTCTGTCTGTCGGCCCAACGCTTTGGTGCAGACTGAAATATCCCAACAACTATTCAATGGATTGCCATGAAGTTGAGGATGAGGATAAATACAAAATGTTGTTTTTTTGGCTGTTTAGCTTTTTATTTGACAGAGGACAGTGTAGAACTAGGGGAGAAAGAGATGGATATGACATGCTACAAGGTTTCCAAGGCCGGAATCGAATCGTGGACGTTATTAAATGGCATGCACTGTAACCACTAGGGTACCACGGCACTCCGAATCCCAATGCTTTTAGTGACACTTTTCATCCAGCGCCCCTCGCAGGTTCACATTTCAATTTGTACAATACTTTGGTGTATGGCCAAATACTTGCAAAACCAATGACATTAGCAATGTAGACTATTGGTCTTGCTTTCCAAATATATTCCACCTTGTCATTGCATTGCAATGTTTTTATATTGAGGTCTCTCCACATGACCTTTTCCCAACTCTTGCTCTTTCCCTCAGTTCCCTTTTCATCACAAATCACATTAGTGAACTCGGGTTAAATTACCAGAATCACCAGAATGATCCCTAATAGGATGTTTGGCAGAGTGTCAGTCAGTGACCTAGGGTCTGCTGGGACGCCGGGCTGTCTCAACTGTCTTCCCGGGGCCTGGATCTGCATGGCCTGCGGCCTCTCTGTCTCCATTCGGGTGGTGGGAATTAAGATCTGGCTTCCCCGGCTGGGTCAAGGTGGCTTCCTGCTGTCTGAGACTCGCAGGGATGCCCGGCTCGATGCCAGCAACGTCACCCCTGCCAGTTTAACAGTACCATCTGCCGCTGCTCCTCCTTCCACTCAGCCAGCCTCGTCAAATCAAGTCAAGATGGCAGCCCCAGGTGGCTGTGTATGACAGCTACGGCAGAGGGGATGCTGGGAGATGCAGAGAGCTGCTGTGCGCTAGTGGCAATCATCCAGGCAGGCCATGGCTGGTGTTATACCACATAACCACCTCAACACCTTCTCAGCTGTGAGACAGTGATGTAGCAGCCTGCTGCCCCCTCCACCAGACAGACCTCTGGTCGGGGATTTCAAGTTGATCAGCTCGAAGGGGCTGACAGACTGCCTGCACTGCATCATGGGGGCTGCTGCAGTCTGAAGTCTCAGCTGCTGTTTTGCCTTTTGCTCCGTTTCTGATTCTTGTTTAAATATCAAGTACTGGAAAGAACTTCAATGGTTCCTGAGAGTGGGGCGGTCACCATATCAGACTTTCACTACACGATTATAATGGCCAGAATACTTCATGATAACGATATTATCAAGATAAGAACAATAGAATAAATAATAATAATAATAAATCAGTCACTTTATTTGTATTTATTTTTTATATATTTTTTGTAACTTTGTTTATTCGGCGTTCTGTCGGCAAATGAATTACAATCATTTGAGCGTGGGGCGTTGGGGGAGGGAGACAAAGCGAGAAGGGAAGGAAACATGATTATTTTATGTAATGTGTATTATCAACATGATATTAATATTTCCTTTTTTAAATATCAATTCCGGTACATCAAGTACCCGAGGAGCTGTGGGGAAATCGATCTATTTAATATCACGGCGCTAAATTTAGATTATATACCCAAATATGATTTGTATTTATAGCGTCGCGTAGTAGTTGTAAAAGAAATACCATTATGCTATGAACTGGTTAATATTCTATATGTTGCTTTCATAGCTGTAAAGTGACCGATTGTTACTTATGGAGAATATTTAAAGCACCTGAACTGAAAGCACAGCTGCTCCTGTTAAACGACTGAAAGCTTGTATTCAAATCACATAATTGTCTGGAGTGAGAATGAGCTATATCATTTATATTGTGTTTGGACTGTTGTGAGCCAGAATTTAAAGAAAGAGGCACATTAAAGTAGTGATTAGACACACGAATAGTATTGTAATCCTAAATAAGTTATTGAGAGAAACAGCAATATGTTATATTAACGAGGTTAGATAATGTTCTTCCATAATACATGGAGTTGCTTTGGTTCTCTGCACAATTTAAATTTAATTCTTATCAACAGGTGCCAACGTCGACGCACAAACTCATTTATATACAGCACCGTATAGACTTTGTTTAAATAGTTGTATATACCCAATATTTGTAATGTTAGTTTGATATTATTTCTTTTTGTCTGCGACCGTTTAGTCTCTCCCCGTTCTTAAGCTTAAGAGGTGTTTCCCGACTTATGTCAAAGTTTCTCTTAAAGTAAAACAAAGTGATAATGTTTAAATTAGATAATTACAGCTAAGCTAATACACACACACGTTAAACATCTTTTATATTTTTTGTTTCTGTCGTCCTCTTCCTCCTCTGTCTCTTCTCTTAATATTAATCTCTTCTGGCTGACATATGCCACTTTTCTGCAGATATATTTTCAGCTTGTGTAACTTCTCTTTACTTTTTAGTTTATGGTGTGTATATTTTTTTTGCCACAAGCTCATATATACATTAGGTCTAATACATAAAAGATGACATTCAGTGGATGACATTCATGAACGTATAGGAACTGCTTCATTTTAGGTTCAATATGAGCTCAGGTTTTCACTCTTTGCGGCGGAGAAATCAATCGAAGTTTATTTTCTTAAACTGACTTTTAATTCAAACATAAATTATAAAGCTGGAGACCATTTACTGCACATTAACCACATTCATGTGTCTTCATTTAAATTGGACTCTGAATCTTAGAAGTTACCATCTTATTATAGAAAAAAAATAAAATAGAAAATGCAATAAATACACAACACATTTAAACGATGACAATAAGACAATTAAAACACAGTAGCCGCTAAAATATATTAGTGCAATAAAAAAAGCAGACAATGAGACGATAAGTAAAGAACATAATAAGAATACCATTAATTATAGTCCAATTTAAATTAATATGTTTTCAGCTGTCGTTTAAAAATGTTCTATTATTATCATATTCTGCAGCTGTAGTCTGCACAAGACAGGGTGAGAAGTTGACAGTTTCAGGTGTGAGATAAAAAGGCTGAATTGGTTCCCTAAATGCAAAATTTCCTCACAAGTGATGTCATCATTGTCTACTCTTTTCATCTCGCATCCCTTCATCTTTCACCCTTCTTTGCACCTGTCGCGCTCAGGAGGAGGTTTAACCCTGCGCACCTGAGTCGACGTGATTATCTCTCCTTCCCTGCTTCTTTAAACCATTACTCATTACTGGGAACGCTGAGGAGACGGCACTTGGCCAAAGCCGCCCCGATGTGTGATGCACGGCAAGGCGATGGTGTTATTGTTGCAGGAGTGCCGAGTGATGAAAGGATAAATGGATCCTCCAGGCTAATGGAGGGAGGCGGCCCAACCTGCAGCGTACTGAGTGGAGCCAGCTGCACCCGAGCTGGGAAGAACCTCTCCGGCCGGGCGGCGGAGACGTTTTTCATGTTCTGAATGTCGCCGTGCTCATTTCTGCCGGTGAGAGTGGGAATTATTTGGATGTGACCTGCGAGGGTTATGTTTCTGAAACACGAGGTCCGTCCACCTGAATTAATCATTGTCATTCGGCTCACGACCGCAGTGCGCCCCCCCCCCCCCCCCTGCAGAGGAGCTGCCAGCTGTGCAGATGTTAGACATGACAACTCTGGTTGAGCTGACAAACAGCTGCTGTTCACTAAAGCTCTGCTCACTATTATTGTTTTCACTCTGTGCAACTAAAGTCCTTCGAACAGCTCCTACAATTTATATTTTCTTTGGCTACAGGCAGAAAGTGGCTACAAAGTTACTTTTACCTTTAATCTGCTATTATTATGCTTTTATGAGAAATTCTCAGCATCATTATTATTATATCAAATTGACGGCCTCTGGAATATTATTCATCGTGGAGAATTTTTAAGAAATGCTTTCTGTTGGATTAATATGATTATTTCTTTTCAACAGAATTCCATAAGTGCTGCCTCGCTTTAAATAATTTACAGTAACTCATTTTCAGAATAACCCTCATTGTGTTTTTGTTGCAGTGGTCTATGTTAACATTTGGCGTATCTGTTTGTCGCTACTGCACATCAGATCAATAATAATGCATAATTCTACATTTTATCTTTGTGGAATGCAACTAGAAAATGCAGTATGTTTGTGTGTATAAACAAACTGTTATTTCAGGTTTCCTGTTTTACCTAGTTTCAAAGTAAACTTTATTCAAATGTATCTGTTTAGCAAAAAATGTTCCTGCTCATCTACTATTATCTTAATATTGAAATTCATAAAATACATTATTTTACAATTTAATATATTTAATTATATTTATCCACCAAATCACATGAATCGATTAAAGTTAAAAGCTGATGTCGGCAAACTTTAGCTGGAGTTTTTTCTCCATCATGATGGAAATTTACTGCAAGTTTATATGGAATAACTTAATAACTGAATTACCGAGGTCAGTTGATCAGCTAGAGAAAAATGTGCATTCAGCTGTAGTTTTATCTTAGGCTAGCTGTAACTTGATATATTATCTACTTAACTTCTTCTGGGGCACATAGATCAGTAAATGCAATGGTAATTATAATTAATATATTATAAAGGATTATTAATAATTATTTTTAATGAGGGGGCAAACTTCACAGTCACACACCTGTCTGGATTGACAGACTTTGATTGACAGCCAAAGCATAATGTGGCATCGATCACATTTTTTTTTTTACAGAAATGACACATTTTCTATGGCTTAATACAGTTTTTTATATAATAAAACCGAAAGTGAGATTGAGGTCTTAACTCAGTTTTCACAACATTGTTATGGCATTTGCTTTTTTTTTTTTATGGCAAAACAGTGCCAGTCATTTCTTTCATGTAAGGATGGATGACCTTTCTCCTGTATAACCTCAGTGTCCTGAGCCCCCCCACTCCATACACATGTATGTGTCTGCAGTAGCTGTCAAGGGTGTGGGTGGCAGGCCATCACTTTAAGATAACAACACATTATCTGCAGATGCTAAGACGGTAAATCTTCATTCCTTACACCCTTACCTGCATTTCCATAAATTTGCATCGTTGTTGAGGCATTGGAAAGTTGAGTGTCCTTGAGGCTGGTGTTTTAGAGCCGCCAAGGAGAACCAAGATTATTTTCTCTCGCTCTCTCTCTCTCTCTCTCTCTCTCTCTCTCTCTCTTTTTTTTATTATTATTTTTTCTTTAATGAAATGTGGAGAAGTGGAGACGGTCAGATTGTTAAAGTGTACACACTTGACACTCTGGTCTATGGCTGTCTTGCTCTTGCATGTTACTCTATATGCAGTTAACAAGCTGTTTTGACATCATACAGGAAGCGCTCACTGAGCAGATGCTTTTGCGAGACACGTCTAAGCTTTCTGGCATCACTGTAGGACCAATATATAATAAAAAGACACGCAGGCCCGGAATACAAACAATTGGATATGAAGAAAGTGTACTTCATGACATAACCTTTCCTGAAACGAGGAACATCTTATTTATATTATCTGTCTGTCACTCTCAGGCAGTAATCAGTGTTTTGTCTTCTAGAACCGCCTCAACAAATTTAATTAAAATAGTGTATTCCAGTTCCTGCTGCAGTTTGGTCTCCTGGTTTCCACAGTAAACAATACTCACACATATTCTTGAGACACACACTGAGGGGCTAAGATACCCTATACAGCCATAAAGAGAAAGGATTTCTTTGAAATAAAAACAAAATGACTGCATTCCTACAAAGTGCTGGCAGTATGCTATGTTGGCGATGTCTTACACCGACGTGGCGTTGTCATTACATTGCTGATAGAAGCGACCGAGCACAAGCCTCAACAGTTGATGGGTGCATTCATCTTCTTATAGCGTATTAAAATAGCTAGAGATAAAGCTTATTGATGATGTAAACAAAATCATAAAATGAACATTAATGCTCACAGGCTTTGATGTCCAATTTACAAAAGATGACACATTTTTCAACATGACAGACTCCAGAAGAGTGGATCATTTGTAAGCTACTGCTGAATATTAGTGTCTGGGTGTAATTTGTGAAGATATTAAACATGCTTGCTGCTATAAGAGAAAAAAAAAGATAATTTGTGCTCCTTGATGGAATACGGCAGAGATTGAAAGTAACTTGGTAAATTTACTACAGTACTTTACTAGTATCGTTAAGTGCAGCAGTTAAGTGTTACTCTGACATTAATGCAGTAATGAGTAATGAGTAACACTGATGAGACCTAATTTTCTAAAAAACCTTCAATTTTGAAAAAATTACTTTCTAAAAATAACCTCTATTTTCAAAAAATCTATCGATTTTGAAAAAAATGACCTTAATTTTCAAAAAAAACTTTAGATTTTGAAAAAATTACCTCAACTTTTTATAAAAACTTTCGATTATCGAAAAATGGCTTCAATTTTTAAAAAAAACTTAAATTTTTTTTAAATAAACTAAATTTTCAAAAAAACTTTCATTTTGGAAAAATTGACCTCAACTTTCAAATAAAACTTTCGATTCTTGAAAAAAATAGCTTAATTTTAAAAAAATCTTTCGATTTTGAAAAATGTACCTAAAGTTTCAAAAGATTTTTCAACTTTCAATAAAATGTTTGATTTTCAAAAAATGAAAACAATTTTCATAAAAATTTGATTATCAAAAAATGACCTCAACTTTCATAAAAACTAAAACTAAAAATTATTGAAAAATGTATTAAATTTTTTTTTTAAACATTCCATTTCGAAAAAAATTCTCAATGTTCAAAAAACCTTGCTTTTGGAAAAAGACCTCAACTTTCAAAAACATCTTTCAATTTTCAAAAAATGAACTAAAGCAGAGGTCTTCAATGATTGCGAAATGTTTGGTTGATTAGACATTTTTTTACATTTTTGACATTAATTTTTTTTCCATCCAATTTTTTTTCCACAAATTGAAATGAATATATGAACCTGTGTATTAATTGAATAGCTTAGTATTGAATGCACAATAACAGGCTAGCTATGTTTATACATGGCACTAGGCCCAGTTTAATATAAAACACAATTTTATACAATACATATAGTAGGGGGTCCCTGCTCCATCTTTCCATCAGTTTGGGGGTCCTTGGCCTGAAAAACGTTGAAGACCCCTGACCTAAAGGGTCTTGTGGGCCATGGCTGTTGTCTCGAGTTATTGGTGGGGAGAAACAATCATTGTGGCAAAGACAGACACAAGGCACAGGACCGTGGCGCCGTAGAAATGCTTTAACTAACGGAAATAATGCTTTCCAGTCCTCTGGACTGTAGAATTACAAATGGGAGCCCAGTGTTACTCTCTGGCCCGGCTGCCCACTCCAGGCAGCAATGGATTTGGATTCAGGGCCGCCTCGTATGAATGCCTCGATCACTTCTCTGAAACCTCTGGATTATGACTAAAAAACACTCACTCACAGATTTAAGGAGTCCTGCTTTGGGGAAAGACACACAGTCACCTTCAATGTCTTCCTCCTGACCCCCTTCATGACTTGATTTTCTGGATGGACATGATTGGAGGCCAATGGTGTTTGGACCCAATAACCAAAATGACCTGGTCATGAGTTCATTATTACCTCTGCCTGAACACACAGGAGAGTACTTTTCCATTGCGGATGCTGATGTTTTACTATGTAGCAGCAAACAAATATAAATATGGAATGTGTCTACTGTAATCATGCCGCGTCGACTTGCTTGCTTGCTGGAGAAAAGCACTCTGAGAAACAAGGCCAGAAACACGACTGAAAATGTTTTGCGCAGTCATCTGAAGAAAAATACTCCCGGGTGTCTTTATTGGTGTTTTAATCAACTCTAACGTTTTATCGATTTCAGCAAGAGGCATTTCATAAAGCAGCAGGCCAGAACAGGTTGGCAGTGTGTACCTTAAGCTGAACAAGCAGCAAACTTCCCTCCACGAGAACCATGAGGCCAGTCCGGTCCAGTGTCGTGCAACTCCACCGCTGCTGCTTCTCTCCTAGAACTAAGACTTTTTTATTTTTTTCTTCAAAGCATTTTGTCTGAGGCTCTGCAACTCCATAATTAACAAACGCAATCAGAATTTCGGCTAAAAGGTTCAGTTCTACCTGTGGCAATGCTGTCAGCCCGGTGGCAGTTCTGTCTCTGCTTGTCTCATTAGATTGATGACAATTTTCATTACATTATTCAGTCTGTATTAACATCTCCATCGCTATCTGGGAAAAAAAAAAAATCGGAATCATGGCTTAAGGCTTCATTCTCTTGCATCTTGGAACGTTGACTCACATCTCTCCCTTACAATCGGCAGCGGAGACGGATGACTGTGCACAACATTGCCTTGCATTAATTACACTGACAAACTGAAACCTCAAATGATATTGCAGGGATATATTTCAGTTACTAATGCTTTTACCATAATAGTGCTAACGTGACTTAATGGCTCGGTGAGCTTGGATGTAAGGTGCCTCTCCTGATGGCTCATAACCCTTTTCACTTCATCTTCTTTTCCATTCATCTCACTACCCTTCACGATTAACTAATGCAGAAATTGCACAAAAATGCTGTTCAGAGATTGGAATCTGCCAAACAATAGCACTACACAGAGACTCATTTGTTGCCGTTATTATACTGATAGCAGGATTATTAAAAAAGATACTGAAAAGACAGGATTAAGCCCTTAATTAAAAGTAATCATTCCTCGTCATTCGCAGCTGTTGCCGGAATGCAACTATAGAGATATTACGGGCTGTTATTCATGCTATGAGTCACCATAAAGCCTTGTTTGCAGGAGATAAAGTCATCTATTCTCAAATAGTGATTGATTTAGTGAGCATACCATCTGTGATCCCTGACTTTACTTCATCAGGTCAAAATTGTACTTTGGTTTCTGACAAAATACCAACAAACTAATGAGAGATCCATCAGTTTCAGCTCTAATGTCAGATGTTAGCATATTAATACAGTCACCTAAAAGGATGATATGTTACCTGCCTCAGCTGCACTGTTTAGTGCAAATTTCTTAATAATATTTATTGATTTTATACATTCAGCACATTAAGTAATTGAACCCATGGCAATGTGCAAAATGAATAATAACCAAAGAACATTTAAATTAAATGACTTGAAATTAAATAACTAAATAGCTAAACATAGAGGTAAAATAAAGGATACGGATTTACAATGAAAATAAAATGAAGAAAATAAATAAAATGACTCATAAAAGAAAGAATGGCGCTTAGCACACCTCACAATAGATTAGTCCTCATCACTGTAACGTCACACTGAGTAATAATCAGCATGTTAACGTTGGGATTGCAAACATGTTAGCATTAGGCTCAATGCACCGCTGTGTCTCAAGTACAGCTTCACACAATCACGAGTGTGGCTGTAGACTCTTAATGCTCAGCCCGACCACAAGGTGAATTATAGAGGCAGAACATTTATAGTCAGCATAAACGGAGGTTAAAAGCCTCCAGAAGACTGGGAAACGCATTAAACTGAACAAAATATTTGCGTTTATCCCGGGGGTTTATGAATCTTCTTCATATGCCCAGTGCAACCATAATACAGACCGCTATTCCGTTTATCATCCAAAGCCGCTATTATGCTTTTGACAAACAGTTGGACTCATTAAAACAGCTGAGTGTTATGCACCTTGCTCAGGGATGCTTTGATAGTAGTTTCCAGTTTTGTGTTATTTAACCTGGTTGGATGCACAGGAAGAATAAACGGGTTTAAAGGCAGATGAGAGGAATTCTGCTGCGAGATTAGCGCAACACATGCATACATATACCCCAAACCAGAGGATTTTTCTGAGATTAAAGAATCGACTATTTTTATCCCTCTTCCCCAGAGCCGACCTTACCTATACTCGATGCAGATTTGGAACGAATAATATTCCCGGTTATAATGAAGTGGTGGCTGTTTGAAGTTTCTCCTTGGCTGTTTTGACAAAAAATTAATTCCATATGGTACCTCCAACACAATTTATGGATCTCATTCCCCCCTCTCACTCTTTGTATTTCCAGGGATTGAACTGCCAAAGGAGGGAGATTTGCAGCACATTCACTCTAATTCTTTTATCACTAATGCTATGCCAGCGCTGTCTCACTGAAGCACATCCGTCAGTAAGATACATCAGTGAGATGTACTTATTCTTTTTCAGAAATAATTTATTACAGGTGATTGTTTTCCACCTGTGTACTAACCCCCCACAGAGGTGCGGTGCTGTAGTGAACGCCGCTCTCTGTTGCGTCTGGTGTTGGGATGCCGGCCCTTGTACTGAATGTGTAACTAGAGAGGGCTATGAGTAAAGACAAACTTCATTCGCTTCATGCTAATGATTCTATTTTTAATTATGTTCCACATTTTGGCATTAATAAATCATTACCTCATTGATTTTGAGACATTTCGGTAATGACTGGAAACAAATGAGACAATCACTGAGTCGCCTGTCAGCCTCTACACTGCATTTGACACACAAGTGTCCCCGGGATAGATTGTCCCAAAATCATCTGGATGTTTCATACAAAGAGATTGCTTTATTGGCGCAAATCAGAACAAGGACAAGTGACCAACTGAACCTCTTCTGTAAAGCAAAACTTGATTTGATCTCTTTGCATGATTACGTTGCAGGTTGTCATTTGATTTATTAGTATAAAAACATTTTAAGGGGAAGCTTTTTAAAATGAGTTTTGGGCATTGTATGCCTTTACATTTGACAGCAGGCAGTAGAGAGATGACAGGAAGTGAGAGGAGAGACACAGCGGGAATGACTCTGGCTCTGAACCAGGGACGTTTCAGGTTATGGACCAACAGCTAGACCACAAAGGTTTAACATCTAACTAAAATGAAAGGAGTCTGTATGTCTGGTGTTCTGTCCTTTGGTTTTCTCGAGAACCGTTCATCCGATCGACTTCGCACTTGATGGCTGTATTGCTCAGGACCTAGGGAAGTGCAGTGTCAAATGCGAGCTCTCGAGATCTAGGGGACGTATCTATTAGGTGTGCGCTCTGTACAGATAGCATATTGAGAGGGGACCCCTAGTAACTGTTGAACTGCCGAAGCACGCTGGCTACAGATTGCTTTCCATCGCTTGCTACAGTTTTAACTGCACAGTACATTCAAGAAAGAGATTGGAGATCTACAGGAAATATGCATTAGTACTTTTCTCGACAACAATCATAGGTTCAGTACTCTATTACTATGTGCATTCAGGCAAATGGAACAATCCGATCGATTTCACACTTGGCGTGTGTGTTGCTCAGGACCCAAGAAAGTGCAGTGTCATGTGTGAGGATGAGGGGTTCTCAAGGAAGATGCAAACAGAAATACCAGAGGCCAAGCAATTGTCCTGTTCCGAAACAACACATTATCACTCCAAACTCGTCAAATACCGACTGCTTGGTCAGTGGCCATCCGTTCCCCTCGAGCGTCAGTGTTTTCGACGTGCTAGGGACGGCGTGTCTGTCCGCTCGTTACATGCACCGTTCATTTTCAAATGAAACTTCTGTGTTCCCAGGAAACGTAGAGTTTCTTTACATGCATGCGGTCTGTTTTTTCAAACAAACCTCTAACGTAGGTTCACTTAGTTTTGAGGTTTACTTACGCAGTGTTTACTTGACTTGGTTTCACACGGGACACGAACGGCGGAGTTAGTTACCAGCCCTGTGCGTCTCATACGGACGTTAAAGGGGCCGTCGGTGCGTGGGTTCGGATGCAGACGCCCACTGACCCAGCGTTGGCCTTTGACCAATTGGGAGAGAGAATGGGTTTCCCAAACAGGCACGCCTCAAACGGGCACCGCGGCAGTAGATTAAATTAAGTACATTTTAAGGCTCACATGATATGTATTTCATTGGCTCCCCCCCCCCCCCCCTTTTTTTTTTTCATTTACATTTAAATGTGAATTTAGTTCTAGTGAGATCTGATGTGCGGTGGCAGCCCCCAGATACTATCTAAGAGCAGGGAAGGTGAACTAAGAAGCCGGAGATATTTCAAATGAGCTTTTCAGCATGTGACAAGAGGCATTGCAGGTTTGGTTGAATATGCATATCAACATACATTCGGTACTCTATTACTATGTGCATTCAGGCAAGGTGCAGTGGGTGGGATGAAAAGCATGAAATAAGTTCTGAGCGTTATCAGGCAGACACATGCAGAAGGCCGGGTGGTGCATGCATAGACTCGTGCAGATCTTATTAGTAGCTTATACTTGTATTTTTCACTCTGGAGTACTTATGTGTGACCTTCCAGCTAGAGGATGGTTTCGGGGTTGAAGTGAGTTCAACCTCTATAAATAAGGGGAAGTATTTATTTTGGGAATACCTTTGGTGGTAAGCTGAAGAGGCTTTGATGTTTTAGGCCCTAGATCAACATAATAAACACAAAAGCTGCGGAATAATACGTGGCATCTTCGTAACTGAATGCAGGCATTCAACCCCGTTTGAGAGAGAGTTTCCATGTAAAGAAGGATCTTTTCTGGCTGGTTAGAATGAACAAAAGCTTGAACAGGCTGAATCACTGTTGCATCAGTCTCTGTGTAGTTTCATAAAAAAAGGTTTGGATTATATGTTTTTTATATAACACTGTAATTACCCTTTTAAGTAATCTAAAACACAATTTTCTCTGAATTGTACACACTGTACTGCCAGTTTCCTGTTTGAGACGAGAGACGGCCCCTGATCAAAGTACTTCTACTTTTTATATTATTAATGCCACATTATTTCATAAACCGCACATCTGCTGTTTGCGAGAAAGCTCCCTTCTCTAAAATGTCAGCTTTTCCGGACTGAAGAAAAACAACATTATTTAAGAATTGACATTCATGATATTTTTAAAAGGTGTGTTTTTTGCCGCTACGCTACTCTTAACATAAAGGGCTCGGAGGCATTTCCGGAAACAAATGCTGTGAAATGAAGAGAGAAAAGGAAGCAATTAGTCCATGTTGCTGCAGCAAATATTAGCGTCTTCTCCTCCGCTTGACAGATGACAACTAGATTTCACGACGTCCATACTGCTGATCCGTTGCGACACCTCACTCAGTGGCTGTCTGGTTCTCCTCTGCGTGGTCCTGAATGTCAATCTGCAGAGCTCCCCCACACTCAGACAGTAGCTACCAGTGATGCTGCACTAATTAGCCAACCCTCTCGAGTAGCCGAGCCCTCCCAATGGCATCTGTGCCAAACAGAATTATTAAAGAAGGAGGGAGGAGGAGTCGCACCTCCTCTGCAGAGGAGCAAACACCCAGGTTCCGTTTAGCATTCACTTCGTCGCCCTCTGGCTGGGGAGCCGGCGCTGTCATCAATATTAACACCTAGATACATCCGCCGCTGTAACGCATATTTTCTACCCCAACCTAATGAAAATTTCATGTGAACCACATAATTAGAATTCCGTATTTAAATGAGCGCTGTCTGGAGATGTGTGGTGGCTCAGTGACTGAAAAGCAGTTGGATGCTGATGCTGTGTGTTTCAGTCACGGTGGCGGGGGTCTCTGTGTGTGTGCACGTGTCTGTCGGTCGGGTAGAGCCGCCGAGCTTCCAAATGAATACATTTTCTACACCGCTAATTCTTAAATTTAATAATCAATGCCCCTCCTTTTTCCCCGGTGCTTGGCCCTCCTCACCTCCTGCCTTTTGGCATTCCGTCAGCTTTGATGGCTTTTTTGCTGATTTGTTTATATATTTATTAATTACTTTACCCCTCCCAATCCAATTTTAGCTGACATTTCTTGTCGAGAAGCGAAGGATGACCTTTTGGAAACGGAACACTTCCTTCCAGAGATGTGAAGGAGGTCTCACTCTCTGCTCCTCCGCTCCGCTCCTCTCCTCTTATCTGTATGCAATGACCAAAGGTGCTGAAAACATTTACATTTCTCACCTAATTTAAAGGCGTGTGCGTATTAACACTTCTATTATCTTCTGTCCTTAGTAGAAACGTTTGCTTTTACAACTGGTAGGCATAACTAACGTATGTTTTATTAGCCACACTTGTAACTAAAGTTTCAGCGTCTCCACAAACATTTCCTAGGATTCTGGGAAAGCTGTAAATAACATCTGAATCAAACAATCACGTAAAGTGAGCGGTACAAGGTTGTACAATTAAAGCAAAAACAAGCATTTTTTTTGCAAATAGGCGCATTTGATTTTCTGCAGCGTCAGAGGAGAAGATGGAAAGTGGTACCAATCTGCTCATCCATCTCTTGGCCGGGAAGCGAATAAGTTTCTTTCCCAAAACGTCGAACTGTTGGTTTAAATGCAACCGGGAGACTGGCGTACTTAACATGGATACTAATTAATTTAGTGGTTTTCGTTGTTTTCTCGCGACTTTAGCTAACATTAGCGTGAGGTAACGTCACTGGATGAAGAGGAGGCAGAGTTCAACACGTCTTCGTACCAGAATGACAGCAAATGACTTCCAAAACGACTAAACATGACTGTTTTATTTAACGTTGTACAACCAAAGGACTTGGTTTGGTTTAGGAAACGATCATGTACGTGAAGTATAATGTGACGTAGTTACCTAGTAACTTAGTAACTTAGTTAGTCTTATTTGTGCGTGTCTCACTGAATTTGGAAGGGTTTCGTTTTTTGTAATTTACTCACCAGAAATTATTACTCACCAATTTGAAGGCTTCTGTGCAATTATTTATTTTTTATTTATTTATAAGCTGTAAAATCAACTACATAAATTCAGGTATGTGTTCTGATGTGTGCCTGTTTGAAGGCCTGGGGTCTAATGTATGTATATTTGGAGATCTATTTTAAGGCCTGTCATTGGACCCGTGACTATTTGGAGATCCGTGCTCTAAATTTGTGTCTATTTAGAGCTGTGTGATTTGAAATAAATGTTGAGCAGCTCTGTAGTACCTCTGTCTGTCTGTCTGTGTGTCTGTCTGTCTGT
>CALSBV010012174.1:1093582-1138644 GCA_943590825.1 Bovichtus diacanthus | reverse complement strand
TGTATAGCTGTAGAATACAATAGACAATATAAAGAATGCATTAGAATACAAAAAATATGAGAAACTACTACAACTAAAATACAAACAGGTTAACATACTATCGTTGTTTTTTAATAACTGATGGTTCTGATGAATTTAGATTGTATGGAATCAGTTTAATGTGAAATATTGCCCTTATTTCTTTGGAGCAGGTGGCTCGGAACTATACATTGAACCTTTTTAAAGGATGCACATAAAAATAAATAATAAAATAAATCAGATATAGGGCTGGGTTTTGGTACCTCAGTACTCGGTAAGGTAAATAACCCAGTACCAACTAGTATTGAAACTTCTCCCGTTAAACAACACCTGCATTCAATAGTGTTTGTACCCAGAACTCAAAAAAATTAATTAATTAATTATGTTTTTACTCGCAACCATTCACCAAAAGCGTTCTAAGATTTTAATGCTTTGAACACAGTGTTGGTGCTACTTTACACAACTGAATGATTAATTCACATGATTTAATGAAGTAGAAAAACATTTTTTTAATCAAATGAAGTACTTTAACGGTATTGGTATCCTCATTTTCTTTAACTCTAACCAGCCGTAATCTGATAAAACCCTGACTCCTTCATTTCTTTTTATCAGATGTTTTAATTCTTAATAACTGTATAAACTGATGCCTGATGTTCGTATTTCAACTCATTCAAAGTTCTGGTCAAATCACATGTGAATCTCTGGTTATTTGCTATTGGATTTAGTGGCTTCCTGAGCCGGAGGGGTTCCTTAAGTCAATTGAATTATTTGACTTGAAAGCGGTCAACTTTCTTTTATTGAGTTGGCCGAGCCCTGCAGCTCCACACAGCCAGGCCTGTTTCCCTTTCTTTGTCAAGAGTACTTTACTGCTTATTTTTAGCCATAAATGCAGGCCTGCATATCCAGTTCCTCACTTGCTTCTTTTATTTTACTTTATTCTATTTTAGGTCATTTGAATCTATTTTATTTAACATAAATGTTGTGCATTTTACTTACATATATTCACCACATTACTGTAGATACAATCACACAATGATGTGAAATTTGGACATGGAAAACCTAACGACACTGGAAAATAAATTTAACTTCAAGAGTAAGAGATAAAATGTCAAAATAACCCACAGAAAAAAAAGATTTGCTAATTGGGTTTCTGAATCCAAAGTACATCAAAACCAACAAAAAAAAGTGAGGAAATGGTACAAAACAGAACAGACATGACATCAAGCAGGAGGCATAAAATAATTCATATAAAATAAATCAATGTAACTTTGGCTTTGTTTTTTCTCCCTTTCCTTTGCAGAAACCTGTCAAAGAATCCTCTCAGCACTCTGTCATGGCAGCTCTTCCAGCACCTCCAACTCTCCGAGCTGTAAGTCTTCTTCCCTCGTCTGATCTCTGTCGTTGGCTTTTGTTTGTATTTTATTAGAGCAATTTATCATTTCTCCCTGCGCACTATCTGCCTCAATACAAATTGTCTTCACTGCACGTCATTATAATTTCTGTCTTTGTTGTACAAAGTGCTCTAATTTGTCTTAGCACATGTAACAGTCTGAACCTATAGGCTGTATGGTGGCACTGGGATCTTATAAGTCATTTGTTGACTTAATTAAGGCACACAAAGGAAATGTAAATGTAATGGTCTGGTAGGAGGAGGCAGGCTAACCCCATTTACTTGTTTGTGATGAATATTTTAGCGATCATTGTGTTTATGAAATGAGTTTGCTCGCTCACCACCAGGGAGAACATTGTGATGTCGACTTGCCTGTAATTTACACATCATTACGGCTGTCAGCGCTGTCCATCACTTGAACCTTAGCCGTGCTCAGAACACTGCCGCGGCGTCCTGCGCCTCCGGGCTTTTAAAGGCTGAGGCGTAGCGGGATGAGACTACAGCACTATTTCAAGCAGGCCTCCTTGTTGTGCTATTTTCAGAGGTAGAAGCAGGGCAGGTCCTCCGAGAGCTTGAGCACAATGCTGATGTGGGGTAGTCCTGCCGCTGTGCACTCCAGGCAGCGGCGCAGAGGGAAAGCCCTGCTTACATTCACAGTATGGCTTTTGCATTTTTTTGACATTTAGCTCACGCTGTCACCCGGAGAACTTATCCCTCGCACATGCAGGACTACAAATATTACCGAACGCTCATTCTTATCCCTCCTGTGTAGGAAGCAGCTCCCAGCGGACCCCATACTGGTGCTACACAAGTGTCATCTCACAATGGGCCCTCATCAGAGGCAGATGGGTCTCTGAATCCCTCATTGTGCCTGTTATTGGGTTGTGAAGTTCCTTCTTCACTGGATGGCAGAAGTTCTGTACTTTGTCTCGTCTTACCAGCTGTCTAGTTCTGCTTTTGTAGAAGTTAGTTTGGCCTTTATCTTCTATTAATCCTGCGGCTGCAGTGTTCAAGCTTTGCATGCGTTCATATGTTATGTAGTATCTTTCATGATGGACATTTTTTTTTTTTCTTTTGATTCACAGTATCACGCAGAAATATCGTAATGTAAAAATAATCCATTGCAAGTAAAATAAGTATAATAAAGTATTATGCCAACACGGAATTACCAAAAACTGCAGTTCCTTGAATGGCCACTCGATGCTAGCTCCAAAAGCGAGTCAATCCTCATATAACCTCCATGTTAAAATGCCTTTAATACACTTTACAGAAGCAATAAACATGTTTACAGCCTGGTACAAAAAAACAGTTAAGCTAATTTCCCCATCCATTCAACTGTAACATTATTTTTAACTGTGAATCTACAATGGTGTCACAAAGAATCCAAAAAAACAAGTCTTTTTAAAATGAATTGTCAAATAAACCAAACAACAAAATAATCCCTGAAAACGTATTTTCTCAATCAACTTTGAGTCAAAGTGTCCCACATGAACACACTGCTTTCACATAAAAGATTTCAGCCTTTTAGTTTTGCTCTGTGATCGACTGGTTTGAAGGCGAGGTCACGGACTTCTGTGTACCAATCAGGACTTAGCAACAATTAAATTAGAATCTGATAGGCTGTGTTGTTTTATATACTGCTGATCAATCTAATCCCCATAAAGCCTTGATGAGGCCAATACATTTTTGAGTGTATAACTAAATACTGTTCTTTATTATTGGATTATTGATTTAAGGTGTAAGCTGCATATTGATGATGTAGCTGGTGATGCTGGGGTAATATCTACTCAGTTTTAAACTTTTGAGTAGGGGTTAGGGTTGAGGTGCCATTCATATATGTCACTTACTTTTTCCCTATTAAATATCTTACATGTACAAGTGCAGCTTTCATACTTTTATGCAAGAGAAACGAGATCAGGGCCATTTTTCCTCCAGAGTCGCTGAAGAGCACAGTATTGCAGTTCAGCAGTTAAGTGACCTTACATTCCTAGACACACTACATCACAGGCAACAACCTAAAATAACTAGTGCAGATCCTTCCCTAACGGAATCAGCATCACGCTCAGCGTGATGTGCTCTGATGTGCAATCCCATTTCTGCTTAAGCAACCATTTTAGATGCGTACAAATGGTGTCTTTGTTTTCTTTTTCTACATGAAAAGCAGGGCCAGGGCGATGCCCGTGTTTCCCAGTGAATGCTGATGAGGAGTGAGGGTTCATGTCTATTCCATTCGGTGTGTTTGGCTAAGAGGTGTCAGTTGGAGTGGCGTGGCGGCACAGACGTGGGCCGAGGCGTTGTGCGAGAAGGGAGCCGTGTGGAATCGGGCCTCGCTAATAGGAAATGAGTCACTCTATCATTGACAGAGTCTGCGACGTCGTCCTGACATCATTACTCTGTTCACTGTGTCTATGTGCTCGCCCAAACCACATTAGCTTGGTGAGTGCCAATCATTCAATCGTGCCAAATGAAGCGCGCTCACCGGGCGGCTATTGCCTTTAATTATTAGAATAATACACAATGCAGTATCAATGATGAGTGCCAACCCGTACTGCTGAACCAGACTGATAGTATGCAAAGAGAGGCAGATCAAACCAGCTGAAATAATTTCCGTTTTATGTGACGAAAGGAGAGCATGGCCCTTTGCCATGACGCTGTCGCTACACCGTGTTATCTCAGTCACTCTGGGCGCTGTTATTGTAATTGTATTTCATGTTTTTTAACAATGAAAGAGTACCTATTTCAAAGCTGCAACACGGTGACGGTGACCTGCAATGAATAGGAAACGTAGAAATATTTTTTCTAAAGCCTGGGAAAAGCCCTTCAAAAGCGTGAAAAAAAAACAATGTTCTTGTGGATTAATTCATTGTATGTCTATTGTTTTATTGCTCTCGAATAGCTTCCACGACTTTTTGTGAACAAATTCTAATGAAAGAAATGAAATTGAGGAAGGAAATGGAGTGCACTGTGTGGCACATAGAAATGAATATTCAGAAGTCATATCAAACCTGCCGATGAAAAGGCGACGCACGACTGAAATCACCTTTAAACAACATGTAGTTTCTATCAAAGCGTTGTGATTAGAGTGAGCTTGTAATTAAACGCTACATTTCCTGCTCTCAAGAGTCACTTCACACACAATCAAACATGTTGTACTCTGTAAAAAGAGGAGTGCGCCCATTAAAGAAAGTTTATTCCGCTGCTTTAACATGAAGACAGGACTTCTCTGTTCACCTGAGCCTGGGGTCCACTGCTCACTCACTTTGTGTCTTACGTGTAGCTTCCTCTTGGATTCTTGAAACCTGAATCCACAATTAAAATGAGCCTCGGGAACAACAGTCTACCTGTATGACGAGGCGACAGTGAAGAAGGAAAAACTGCTTCCGATCATTAAGTCTGTTTTTCCCTCTTATCAGACGCTCCTTATCGAGCCTCGTGAAGTGTGACTCCAAAACAGTTGCCTTGTTGCGCAGATTGGTTGCACAGATATTTCACACATCCCTGCAACACTTTTATATCAGTGACAATGACAATACTATCAGTGAAATCTCAATAATCTCAAGTCTTTTGTGGCTCCTGTGAAAAGGCCCCGACGTCACATTGAAGCTGCACAATAGACGTGTGCTGTGTGCTGCCTCTGGATGAGACACAGATAATCGGCTCTGCCTCTTTGTCTGTGTGCCCTTTTAGCCAAAGGACCAGAGCTACTGCAGTGTGGCGCACAGCTCCACCAATCACGGGCCTGAGAGCAGCAACAGGGAGAATGGGGCTGACTCGATGCTAAGTCTGCCGCTGCGGCATCCTCTGTGATGTTATTGGAGATTATTTGAAGCGGAGTTAGTAGCAGTCACCGACGCCGGCGTCTTCGAGGAAGCTCATTCTGCCTGTTCCACAAAGAGAGGAAAATATTTTGTCCTTCTTTAGCAACTGAAGCGATCTGCCTGAGGCAATGTGCATCCCAAATCCCTTTTATTCTGTTAGCGCTTCTTTAATCCCAAGCCGGGGCTGATGCGAAGTCCAACATTTACACCTCTTGGAGCAAAAATGAATTTTTCTTTGAATATGGATGAAATATGAATAGATCTATCCTGTAATCTTCTGATATGACTGCCAGTGGATTAGGATGAATTAAACATGAAATTTCTAAGGGCTGCATGACAGGTAAATTACTAAATGTTAGAATTTATTTTATTAAGGTCCAATTGCACTCGGGGCAAACTCTTGCTGAAATGACATGACATTTACACAGACTCTTCACAAACATCAAAGACTGACTTGCAAGAGGGAAGGGGAGTATTCAAATGTTAAACGCACGAGAAGAGACTGGATTGCGGGCAGCAGTGGTCTAGACATTGCAGAGGTCACCATCTTACAACCCAGACAGCCTGGTAGAATATATTTAGGAAAAATGAAGAAGAAACCTTCGCTTATGGACAATTTCCGCTAGTTACATGCACACTTTTCAAAATGAACTTCCAAACAACTCGGTTAGGTTTAGGAAAAGGTTGTGGTTTTTAAAATAGAAGAGGTGGCGTTACTGAAGTACAGAAGTCACGTGACAATTAAATCAGTTCTTGTTTCATGGGACACGAACATCCGGGTGAAAGTCCGCGCAGAATTCGTCTCTCTCTATACTTCTTCATTCACAATTTCGTGGAATACGTCCAGATTTATTTTGTAAGATGTGCACAAAATCAGAGTGCATGAGAAAATCCTGAGATAAGATGCGCAACAATAATAATAACAAAGTAACAATATTTTTAAAAGTTCTACTTGCTTATAGTAATAAACAATCAAAATAATTGTTAAAAAAAATAGAATTGATCTTTCAAAAAGCAGTAAAGTAAGACATATCTATTAAATACAATGACAATAGTTCATGGCACTATACATGTCATATTATAGATGGATAAAACACATATGAATACACATATAGGCCCTCTAAAAAAAAAAATTGAAATGTGTAACAGCTACATTGGTCCGCAGCGCAACACGTATTAGTATCACAATAATGGTTAAAAAAAATTGTGAGACGTCTTTTTGTGAAAACAAAACGGGCGACGTTCATTTTATTAACAGTGGAAAATGCAACATTTTAAGGTAGTTTCAGCATTAATATGCATTTTGATAAACTTCGTACAGTGAATGTATACGCTATCAACCCATAACCCCATTTATAGAATACCATAACTAAAATATCTGAAATAAACAAAACATCTTTACTCTACTGTAATTACTCAACTGAAGTGGATATTTCATTTAGTAGATAGATGTTTATTGTCACATTTTGGTGTCAGACTGGGTTGAAAGTGTCTGTGTGTCCCTGCTGAAATATTTGACTGAAGAAGAAATTGCCTGCAGCTTCCTCTCACTTTGTCCATTTTCCCACCTGGAGTCTTCCCTGACCTGTCTCGGTGTCCCCTCTCCTCTACATGATTGCAGCGCAGGTGGTGTTGTCGATAAGCCAAAGTCAGGTCTGGCTCCTCAGACAAATAAAGCCATAGTGGTTTTAAAAAAGTAAAATAAATAAAAAAGAGAGAGAGAGCCTGCAGGGACGCTGACTGGCCAAGTGGCTGCAACCTTACAGAAAAGCAATGACGGAACTAAACGGTGATTTATTTATTTGCAGCGCATTGCTTTATCCATGACACAAGCAGGAGATTCAGCGTGAGAATGATGGAGCGGGTCCAGCGACGAAGGAGTGTGGTGAAGCAATGATACACACTTAGTAAGGCATGGTAAAAGCAACTGTTTAGCAAATTTTGCAGGATCAGGGGAAAATGCTTGCGTTGTAAAAGCTCCTGCTGACAAGAAGAGTATTACATTTGACATCGGTTGAGTCAACTCTCCGCATTTATTATCCCTGATTGATTTATTCTTTCTCAAAACGCTGATCTCTCCCACCCCTGCTGTACTATAGAATAATTTTGACATTTCTGACAGAGGAAGAGCAATGTAGCGAGTGATGTAGCAAACACGCAGTGAAAAATGACACCAGTTCATGGCTACATCTGTTTATTCAGCCCATTGCCTATGAATAGATGTCCGTCTGTCAATCAACTGCTTCAGGACTCTAGAAGCAAATCTGATGGCATGACAGCTAGATTATATCTCTTGCACTCTATTATAATAAAGACTACTGGCCACAATGTTTGATTGGCAAGTGATCTACGGGAAGTGTTGTGCAGAAAAACATCAGCAATGAGCGCTTTGCATCAAAGATGGAGACACAAGATAGAGTGATATGATTAAAAAGCAGGCAACACAATACAATTCTATGTAATGTCAAGGAGAAAAACATGGACTGTTCACCAAGCGCTGCCTGTCAGTCGCTCCTGATTTGCCTGATTTACCGATATTCACCATGAGTCGTCACACAGAGGCGAACCACAGCAGGCGTCTCGTTTCCAGCCAAACACCAGCAGATTTGATCAGCTGCAGCTAGTTTGCATAAGCTAATGCTAACGTTTAAACTCTGCAAGTTGGCTGACTTTGCCTCCGGCTTGATTTATTTTGAAACAAGAAGCCTGTTTAAGGGTCATAAATATGCACATGGTGGCCTCAAACACGATGTAATGCTGAAGGACTGAGGCTTAAACTACGTAAATGTTATCAAGTCAGCATCCTCAGCAGCAAGACACGGTAATTGTTTGTGTATTGCAGGGAAAAACGATTTATTCCTAGTTAAAGTTGTATACTTTAATGCTGTTTTACAAGAGAAAGGGTTTTGAGGATGAGGAATATCCGAGGAGTTTGGCATACTTAATGCTAACGCAAATTTGGTTGGAGTTGCCGGAGTGTGAGCTGCTGCTATTGTTAAACGCAGACACACTAGGACCTTGGCCAATGGCGGAGCTTAATTTAACCCCTACCACGCCCAGTGATTATTAAAACTGACACCCCTACAAAAGGTGACCAAAACATCCCTGACTTTTCAATATGTTTTCTTTTTACAGAATGTGGACTCATTTTTAGTGTAGATTCATAAAGAAAAACAACATATAAACGTTGCTTCCACTGTAATGTAAGGCAAGTTTATTTATACAGCACAGTTCAACAACAAGGGAAGTCAAAGTGCTTTACAAAAAAACATTAAAAACATAGGACAGAAACACAAGTCTAAATACACATTGCATAGAAGACGCCCTCATGTTTAAACTATAATGTTTCCATAATGGGTTATCTGAAATTCCCAATGGAATCGTGCTCAGTATGCTCTTGACTCATGTAAAAGTCATTTTACTCTACAGTTTTGGAGAACATTTAGAGGAAGTCACATCCAAATTAAAAAAAAAATCATTGTAACACATAGAATACTCCTTCCTTAAGTTCCTTAATAGGTTTGCTGAAAATCCCAATGGAATCCTGTTGAGAATGACAAAAACCAAATACAATATGAAGACATTTTACTGAAAAGTGTTGCAGAAAATGAAAGGGAAAGTCACTTCCAAAGTCGAAAAGCAGCTGTCCTGAACGTAAGGCCACATTATATAATCGTTATCTAGCTAATGAAAAGGTCCTTCTTTCTACTTCTCTTCTACTTTCTTCTTTTCTATTCTATTTCTTTGCAAATAAAGTCTGGATGTGCTGTATTGTAGTAGAAGTAACTACTGACGTGATGAGCAGACTAGCTAACTAAGACGTCTTCCGGCTGAATCGCAGGCGCTGTGGTAAATAAGGCGATTTATTAAACACACAGAATTTTTTAAAAACCTTCAAATGATTCCTGACAACAGTATAAGGAGAGGAAGCGGTGCATTCAAGCTAAGATCAAAGCGCGCGAGCAACAACGCGGTATATAGCTTATCATTGCCTGTGATCCACGGCTCCTCAGCCAAAGCACCTGTGTGTACATTTCCCAGAAAAACAGCCTCCGGTGGTGATCATTACCTCTCCTCTGGAGTAGCAAGGTGGATCGTTAGCCAGCTTCAAGGAAACATCACGCTGTTAGCTCTCTGTATCTGGGGTCACACTGCTGTTTGCTTTTGTTCTTTTCAAAGTCTAATCTGCTCTCTTCCAGCATCAACTTCCAGCTGTCAGTTTTCGGTCTTTTTTCCCTTTTGTTTGTCTAATAACTTCTTTAGATGGTGGCTGGTGAAGCTGTAAAATCACAACCATGTTACTGTGCTGTATAGACTGATGACAGCCTTCTTATTTTAGCGCAATAACCTGCTATTTTCAATTTATTTCTTTTGGCTGTAGCAGCTGCGTGTTGGCCCTAAACAGCTCTTCCCAGAGGAATAGTGTAATGTATGGAGGTGGTGGTTCTTATTAACAATTAACATAATTACAGTATAACAGGGGGAATGTGTGCCGCCCTGCTCTGGTGAGCTTTGATCCCTTGTGGATCAACTTGCTTTGCATTAAATGAAAAGCTTTAACGTGCCGGCATGTCGGGAGCTACCTGTGACGTGAACTCCTCCGTGCTACACTTTATACAATGTAGGTTTTATCCTACACGTAAGGTTTGATGTACTGTGCGGTATCTTATCTTACTGCTGATTTTGACATGACATTTTTATTAAACTGGGTATTAATTAGGCTGATTCTAGTATTTTTTTTAGACTCAATATATTTAAATTTGACTACTTTTAAAATGAGTTTTATAAGAGCTTCAGTTTTGCTTCTACTCTAACTGCTGTGGAGTGTGACGAGGCCTTTAAAACTATTTTGCCCCTTCATGTTGGGAAATGAAATGGTTATGCTTGATATCGCTGCACAGTGATTCACCAATAATTTTCCAAAACATTTCCTGGAAAAATATGTACTCTGTCCATTTTCCTTGCAATTTGTATCAAAGTGCAGAGACAGTTATTGTAGTTAGAGTTGTCTATATTCTGCCTGAGATAATACCCAAAAAGTAGTCATGTAAATGTTCTTTGTGATCTGTTCCGAAGAAAATATTTTTGCTGCATTTGTTGTCATTCAAATTTATTCCTTTCAAAAGAACATTACAGCTATTTTTTTCATCCTAGATGGAAAACATGGTTTTGTTGCCTAATGAAGGTTCCGTATTTAAAACACACATTGCTACGTGTAATTTCCCTCCTTAATACACATAAAAGAGAAGACAGGCAATTTACTTCAGTCATAGATTTTGACTTTGATCACTCGTTGGCATAAATGGTAAACATAATTCCAACAATGCCTGCAAACAGAGCAGCTCCACATGACAACTGCTAATAATCATTAATACGTTTTTTTTTTTTTTGCAAAAATGACAGAGGAAAAGGGATTAATATTCATGCTGCGTGCCTTCCTTGTTAGCTCAATGTGTATGCTGCGTTTAGTGGATTTGAACAGGCTCTGCTCTAACTACAGAATCAGATCCACCGAGCACCTGCAGATAATAAGCGAGATCCACCTGCGGAAATCTATTCTCATTACTTCGTATGGTGGACGTACCGCACACATTATTCAGGCTTTCTGCAAACTCTTGTTGACCTCTGTCAAGGACATTTGGACAGGCATTCATCCTGACAAAATTGGACAATCACAGCCTCCAAATTGGACATATGCAAAATGCAGAGGGGGGTATGTAGAATAATATGACTCTCACACGGCAAGGGCTTCGAGAATGAAATGTATGCACACAGGAGCCTAATCCTGCCTGAGACTCATAGTCTGAACACTGCTTTGACCTTTGACCTTCTCACATTTCAATGCTGCCGTGCTGGCCTTTTTATTGTTTTTCGTCTGGTCTGTTAATTTGAAAAAAATTCGACTATATTGAATCCTGATAGAACACGGCCATGCCTCTGTGCTAACTGTCAACATGCCGGGGTGTTCACTCCATTTATTTTATCATTAACACCGTTAATTGCATTGATATTATTGATATTTTGAAGAATGCTGCTAATTAGGTTGAAAGTGTTGTCGGTAATGTTGCTTTTGTTATTGTTATTGCTTTCTTTCTTGCCGTTGCTAATGGAGAAGGTGAAGCACTGCAGACTGGAGTTCACGTTGCCTGCTGAAGACTAGATTGTAGGTTTCACTGTTACTTTAAAATGTAAGCTTCCCAGAAATATATAATTCTTTCCCGCCATAAAGCGAGCTTGGTTTTAAACACAGGACTGCAGATAATTACTTTTGCCTGTTTAGTTGTTTGTCAGTGCACTGAGAACTGTAGCCCAATTTTCATGAGGCTCGGTGGAATTGTGTGGAACGGGCCAAGAAAGGATCGGCATCACGGGGCGGGCACACAAATGATCTTTCTCGTTAACATTGCGAGGTAGAGAATTGTGCTAATATTCATGTGGTGTTGAAATAATCGGAAAAATTAGTTCCCGATTTGGAAAATACTCGTGAGCAGCCCTGAAAAAAAAGGTTTTCATTCAGATTATTTGATGTTTTTCTTCATGTATTAGTAGTAGAACAAGCTTTCCTGTTAAAAGTACACTATTTCTGAACTGGACACAGCAGAATAAGCTCTGGTTGTCAGCATATCCTCTTAATATTATCAGTTTTAATACGTCTGAGTGGTTAAAGGGAGTGTGTGAAGTGTGTGCAGGTAGCCTGATGATTACATTTACATTGTGTTTTTACATCAAACGAGGCCAGTGTTAAGTGGCAGGAAAAAGGAAAATCCGTCTAATTCGTCCATCTGGGAATGCTCTGTTGGTGGTTTGACGAATGGGATTCAATTGTTGGACGTTTAGTAATAACGTCGATGCTCCATCGTAAAAAATGCAAAATAGCTGATAGGGCTTTTCAGATTTTTTGTTCATAGACATGTCAGACAAACTTCACATTCACATTATACACAACCTCCAGTTTTTAAAGACAAATCGTGATGATGTCCCCCGGATATTTCAGTGACATCAACAGATACAAATAACATCCCTACTGATGAGACTGGTGTTACAGTCATCGTTGATCGTTGTTGTTTCTTGGTTGTGTTTGCAGGCGCCTGGACGGCGTGGTGTTTGACTGCGGCTGCTATATCCGCTGGATCCAGCTGTGGCAGCAGAGAGGAGATGCCGGGCTCCACACGCAGCAGCTGTACTGCAGGAACGGAGCCTCCAAGATACGACTGCACAACATGTACATCCACAACTGTGGTAAGAGGAGGGGGGGTGTGATCTGAATTTAAAACAAGAGGAAAAGGAAGACGAAGCAGCAGAAAGGAGGAGAACAAAGGAGACTGGGGGGGGGGAGTGGCTGACGGAAGGAGACGGAAGGAAAGGGTTAAAGGGGAAACAGAAGAAAGAGAAGAGGAGCAGCGAGACGAGGGGAGGCAGGAAGGGGAGGAGGTGTGACAGAGTTCAGAGGGTGAATCTGATGCGTTGATTCTGACAGGGGCTGTAGACTCTGCAGCATAATCTCCTGGTGGTGACTCATCCCTGTGACATCTAATATGTGTGTGTGTGTGTGTGTGTGTGTGTGTCCCATTGCCTTCTTTGCACTAATTTTGTTACATTAATGAAAAGTGATTAATTAATTTGGTGTGAAAATATGTAGACACAGGCAGGTGTGTATTTACATGAACATCCACTGTGTGTGTGTGTGTGTGTGTGTGTGTGTGTGTGTGTGTGTGTGTGTTTTCAGACCTACCAGAGATCAGTGTGAGCCACAGCAGCGTGTTGGTGATGGAGGGAGACAATGTGACGGTGAGCTGCAATGGATCTGGATCACCGTTGCCTGAAGTGGACTGGACTGTCAGCGGGCTGCACTCCATCAACACACACCTGGTCAGACATGCAGACACATACACACACACACATTAAATAAAAACATAAAAAAAACAGCAGCTGTGAATTCACTGTTATCACTATGCAATTATAGGTTTGCAGCTCAAAATGACCAAATGGCATTTAATGGAAATGGTGCCAAAATACCCAAACCACGAATGTAACTTTTTTCTTTTTTTTTGCTTTAACGACCATTAGCGCCTTTTGAGTAACTCGATGTCAATAAGTCAAACACTGGTGAAGGAAAAGACGCGTTTCACTGGGCTCATATTGCACCTTTGGAGTTACATGTACAAGTACTCAGATCCTTTACTTCAGAATACCAGCACAAGAGTGTAAAATGACTCTGTTACAGGCACAGTGAAGTAAAAGTACAGAGGTATTATCAACAAAATGCACATGCTATACACAACTGTAATAAAGGGCCCCAATTAAAGATATTTAATTATATATGACATGAGTAGATTACTGAAGAAACAATGGTTGTAGCTGGTTTAGGTGGAGCTAGTTTTAATAACTTCTGTATTGGTCATTTACTCCACATGGCCCGTACGAAGGTCCACAAGATAAATCTTTAGAAGACTTTTCTCTAATCGTTGTTCTTTTTGTGTGTGAAATGACCTCTTTGGGTCTTGAATAGTTATTCAAACGCAACCATGTGAGAAGTTTAGAGGAAAAATATTTATTTGGAACTCAAAAAGGGACCCCGTGTGGTCAATGGAACCACTGCTTTAATCTTTCACAATCTATTGTATATTTTAAGTCTTACATTTGTATTCCATGTAAAATCTCATCTCTTAACATTAACTAGTGGCTACCCGTCTACCTTTATCTCTCTTTTAATAGTATCTTGTCTTCCAGACAATTGTGTGAGCTCAGTTCGAGGGCTGACGTGTGACTCAGATAACAGAACGCTCTTATTTTGACACAACATGAGTAGAGTCAACACTCTACTCTATAATTGGCTGATCATGTGTTTGCACTTACACGAGGTACACGTGTTTGGAAACCTGCCATCATGCCCCGGGAGAATAGACTTATGGACATTTTTACTGTTTGTCTGTTCCTGCTTTGTTATTGGTGTTATTGTGTTGTGCATTGTACTCCACGATGTTTCCACAATCCCATTATTGGAGTGAGTGAGTGAATCCAGCACGAGTGATGATGTTTACACTATTAGTGAGGTTCTCATAAATGTGAGAGCAAAAAAGAAACTATTGTTGCAGTATTGATCATCACACCACTAATGACCCACGTGCTGGCTAGGAGATAATATGCATACCTCTGAGAACTTGCTGCCGCTCATTTTAACATGTTTTCTTTGCTCATATTATCCAAAACAAAATTTGGATTGGATTTGAACTTTCCTTTAACTGTAGGCTACCTATTTTTTATTTAATTAAACACCCTTTTAAGTTTGTATTAAGTATTTAACTCTGCATTGGGACAATTAATGATAATTAAATCGACAGACTGTAATGGTTTCTGAATAAAATCAGGCAAAAGAGCTGCACACTGTTTTAAAAGCTCCTGTCTCTGTCGAAATGTTGCACAGTTAAAATATGTGGGAGCTTTTAGTACAGTGTGCAGATCTTTTCTCTGATTCTTGTCTTCATTTGATTTTTTGATCCAGCACCTGTAACCGTTTTTTTTGGATGTGCATACCTTACAACCGGTTTACCAAGGGTTTCTAAATAGCTTGCTTATTCCCATCTAAAATCATAATTATATCATATCATGTTCATTCATGGGATTTATCCCTAAAAACTCACAATCCAGCTAACTGTGACTTACAGTAGCATGGACTTTTACAGGTTTGGGCTTTAAGACTTGTTGCTATGTCGAAAAGAAAAAAAAACAGGCTTATGTCATATCCTCAACAATCAAGTCAAGCTTCCTCACTTATTCACAGAAGAACGGCGCCTTGGCTTAAACTGCTTTGTAGCGCTCTGATTAGCTGTGAATATATTATATAAGCTAGTTTTCGAGACTGAGAGTCCTGGGTTGAACCCACAGTGAGCTGGCTAACCCAGGCCCCAGGGACTTCACAGCAGCAACAACAGCACAGATTAACAGCAAGCAGAGGAGAACAGCAATGTCTCAAAAATGCCGTGTGGCTGTATTTTTCATCTGTGTTGAGGTGACTTCACAGATGAAAGTCACCTCAGCCTCAGGCTGGATGTTTGAGGGTAGACGGATACTGTAGCTCATCAGGATGAGTGAAGTGTTGGGGAACCTGGCCAACTGAAGACAAGAAGGGAAGCATTGTTCTTGGCTATCTAAAGAAGAAAACGACAATATATCACACTAAACATTCTTGCTGCAATTCTACCCCTAATAAGACTTGATCACTTCCAGATTAATTCCCACTGGTCTGTAATCCTTCACTTAATTCCATGTTATTTAATCAACCAATGATTAACTTTAATTTATTCATTCAATATGTAAATCCCTGGTAACTATATATATTGCTGTATATCCTTCACATAGCTAAATGACTCTGTTTTCTCTGTCTGTGTCTCTCATTCTCTTTCCATAGTCCAATGTCTACTGGCCGAACATCCACTCCATCAACCTGACTCTTTTCAACATCAGCCGAGATGACAACAACTTCCAGCTGACCTGCATTGCAGAGAACGTGGTGGGGATGACAAACTCCTCCATCCAGCTGAACGTCCAATGTGAGTAGGATTTCTTCGATGATTAAATCTAAGAAACTCTGGCCTTACCCTGCAGGGGGGCACAGGAGTGAGGTGAAGGCTATGTGTAAACCCATAGTGGACACAGAGAGTCCCGGCCAATGACACACATTTCAATTTTACTCTACAGGTTCTCATTTTAGAGTACGTGCTTCTACTTTCTGTACCTTATTGCTCACATTTGCATATTAGCCAATTTGTAATACTACAATTAGCATGATGAGGAAGAATCGCACAATTATCTATTGTTCTTATTAAATGTCTTCCATATAAAATATTAAAAAAATTATATATTTGATATTCAACTTCTTATGAGGGCACAGATAACACATACTCAATTGTGCTCCTTGTACTTTCTGAGATACAGCCATTTTCTTACCATACTATATTTAGTCTTTGGGAACATGGGACTACTGTTCATGTCTAAAATATAATTATATATATATATAAAACAACAGTTGTCCCATGTGCCTAAAGACTAAATATATGGAAAAATATACTTTTTTATACCCAAATGTAGGCATGGGCTTAAAAAGGATTTTGAGGCTTAACACCCCTTGGTTTGACTAATGCTAGTAGTTTTGTCTAGATCCTGGGTTATTCCTTGATTCTGGGTACTCCATTTTTGGCATTTTACATTGCACAGGTCAATATGGTCATTAGCATATTTTGGAAAGTAAACATTACTTAACAAACTTTTGATACTGTTATATTTCGCTCTAGGGTTTATTAACCAAAGTTAAAAGAGATGCTAATATTCTAGCCATGCTAGCAGCTCTGTGAGGCTTTACATGCTTTTTAAAGTGCTAACATGCTCAAAATGACAATGCTGATGTTGACGCTAAGCAAGTATAATGTTTACTATATCATGACGTTAGTGTAGGGCATTAGCATGCTAACATTTTCTTATTAGCACTAACCACAAATTACAGCTGAGGCTGATGGGAATGTCATTAGTTTAGCAAGTAAAACCAAAGTACTGGAAAAATATTAATTTTTACCGAATGATGGCAAAATATATTACAATTCAAGAGGAAACTGACTGTCTGTCTCAAATTTCATAGCAATACATTCAATAGTTGTGTCAACCTCATAGTGGCGCTGGAGGAGAAGTCAGATATTTCGGTCTTGAGCAAAGTGTTGGACTGGCACTGCTATAGAGCCAGTCGCTAGTGAGGCTAAAATACTAGGTTGTCATGTTGTTTGCTCTTGATTAACTGTGGGGTCAGTAAGGATTAGCCCAGGGATAAATGTAGTGTGAACATCTGTACTGACTAACAACCTCCATCAATCATGCAATAACAGGAACATCATCAATTTGTTTGTAATGTCTCCATTTATAGTCATGTTTCTATATTACATGTTATGTGCTTACTCTTCAACAGTGCTCTGAATAAGACTCTAATTACTTAAAATGTGAAAGTAGGCTGCTCTCAGTGAACACTGCTGGTGTGGGGATTGTTTGGTAAGAAATCTCAGCCGAACACTGAGCTTGTGACTTTTCCACTCCAGAGGCCATTACCGCGTCAGGGGACTCCCATGATTTGGCAGCCATTCTGGTACGATTAATAATCCAGGACACCAAAAGACAGTACACTTCAAAAAATGCTGGTATTAACGTTCAGTGATGAAGTGACATTTGTACGGTTGACAGCTTCATTGTTAGTCTTCTGCCAGTCAATTATTTTGTAAGGAATACATCAACGTCCAACAGCTACAGTAAATATTAGCAAGACAAACTGACCTGGCTGGGTTTAAAGACAGCTTGCTGTGACTTTGAATGACTTTATATATAATATATACAGTAGGCTATATATATATATATATATATATAGGCTATATAGGCTACATATACTGTATTATATATAGGGAAGCGCTAACACCAGTTCTTTCAGAAGAGCTAACAGCAGTTCTGTCATTTTTCTGTCAGGAGTTAGCCGAGAACAAAACATAGCTGCAGTAAAAGGAAAGTGAATATTGGATTCTATCTCTCTTTCTCTTTAATATTTCTGTAGCATGTTGGTCATGACAGGAATGGTCTCCACTGAGTTTTAGATTACCTGGATTTAGCTACCTGGACAGCTATGACCCATTCTGTAAGTCAAGAAAAAATTGGAATATATCTGGTACGGTACAAATGCTTGAGGGAACGAATGCTGGTTTTCTTTTGTATAAGATGTATTCATGGCAGCTTAGATGGATTTATATCGAGGACTGAAATATATATTGTATTAATGACACCGACAGTGTAAGAGAATAATTTACAACAGGGAAAACAATCTCCTTTATCAAGCAGAAGAGCCAAATTATGCAGGTACATTTAGAATGCATTGAAGTGTTGCACAGTTACAAACCAAATGAAATTGATGTAGCCAATTAGCAAGAATATACCCTCCAGCCCACATGAAAGCTCAGCCTTGATCTGAGCGGAAAAGGGGGGGGGGGGGGGGACAATGAGCAATGGTAAAGCAATGATTTGGTAACCATCAGAATGGTCCTCTAATATCCACACCATGAGCTACACTGTACAGTATATGTTAGCTGTTGGATACGCTTACCCTGTGGATTGGCCCTGGGCAGATATGGGACAGACTGTAATCAAAGCCAATATGTTATTAAAGGTGCTTGGCATTTTTCTCTTTGTAGCCAGCATGCTGTCGTAGAGCACAATCTATTGTGGCTGTTTGCAATGCATCACGCTACAGGACAGGGGAAATTTGTCACCAATTCAAGCACTCCCTACCGAAGCAGAGCTGCTCAGGATCACGCTCGAATGACAGATTGACTTTGCAACATCTAGTCTTCAGGGCTTCCTCCACACGGAAACTCTATGGATGTACATCTCCAGGCATTTTTTTCTTTTTCTGTTGACGCTCTCTGCTGGTGCTGCAAATTAACTTATTAATTTTTTCACCACATGCTCCGATGGTAATTACATTTCCTCCCCTGTGCAGCCTATTGTCTCTGGAAATGTCATAAAATAGCTTAAACTGCTGCTCTGATTAGGGAGTGATGTGATTGACAGCAAAATTACCAGCCGTCAAGAAACATTCTCTGCATTCAAAGATGAGTTCCCTTTTTTAGCAAAACTGCAATTAACCACGATGCAAATTCTGCAGACCGATTGTTCTGCTGCTGCCTGGAACACAGCAGCTCTACAGCATTGTGGACTCACATAATGGATCATGTTTTTCCTTTAGACCTACTGCATTGGCATGGTGTAGCACTATATTAAGAAAAAGGCACTAACTAAGACCTGGGTTAGTAGTTCTGCTCCGTGTGTAGCTCTACAGGTAGACAGGTCAACCGTTAGAAATGATGCTCAGGGGGACAACATGTTCCCAATTGGGCCCCTCATCCAAGGATCCAGAAAAAAATTATTTCATGCATCAGAAATCAGTGTAAACTGTCAACAATGACATTTGTCATTGATCCTTTTACTTTGTTATTGTCATCTATAGTGACTATTTGCATAAGAAAACACACAATTCAAATTATTAGGAAATAAATTAGCGTATTTTCATTTAAATATTAGCTTTGATAAAAAAAAATATATATATATTGTCATTAGTAGTTTTAATTATGTATAATTAGACGACCCCCAGCCTTTGGGCCGGTGTCGTCTGTACCCTTTAACCCGCCCTGAAGGTGGGCCTGCAGGTAGAGCAAGGCATTAACTCTAATAATGAGTAATAAATAAGGAAGTTAGGTGATTGCATCCCTCAACACTCTACATAATGTCACTGTGCTGCTTATACAGGTTCAAATCTTGTGGTTCAACCCAGAGGCAACATGTGGCGATATCTGTCCCATTAGACTCCCCTGTCACCGCTAGCCATGATGGCCTATCTGGTAGGAACATGGCATTTGGATTATGCCCCCAGTGTTAGCATTAGATAACGTTGCACAACTACATTGTATTCGGCGTTCTCAATGATCAAAGGCATGTAGTTATCAAAGCTTGTCATCTATATAAGCGCCACAAGGACACCATGTTGTTACGGACCAGTATGGAGCGCCGTAATGACTTTGTATTGTATTGACTGAGACTGGGGTGACAGCCATGCTGAGGGGAAACCGGATTGCTCCCTAACTGTCCATCAACAAGAGAATTTAATTATTTTCCTCCCTCTCTCTCTCTCTCTCTCTCTCTCTCTCTCTGTCTTTATGCTGCACAGCTACATACTGCCCTCATGCCCATCTTCCTCCCTCCTCTTTCGTTCAACTCTATCTTTTCTCTTTCTTCCGGCGCTCACAATCACAGCTCTGCACACGCCCCCACACTAGCACGTTCACACATACACTTGCCTTAGCCTTTACTGCAATTGAATGACTTTATTGTCACTATTGTCTAGCAGGAACAAAATCACCAAAGCAAGTTCTGAAATGACAGTTTTTCAAATACCAATAAATACTTAAATCGTCTTTTTACCGGATGAATATTTGGTTTGAAAACATGAACTATTCATCGGTACACAATGAACTACATCAAAAAAAAAGAAAATCAGGTCGATCCATCCCTATCTGTTAATGCTAAAGTAAATGCAGTGTTTACAGCGGCGGTGGGGTTTATGCTATGAAAAAAACTAGTTGACACGACATGTTGTCCCACTACATCGGAAAAGTGTTTATTTCAGACACTACAGAATTGTCCTGAGTTTTCATCCAGCGCCACCTTGAGGTTGACTGTTGTGGTTTTCGAGTGAAATGTCTCGACAATTATTGGATAGATTTACATTAAATTAGCTTCTGCCATTTATGTCCCCCTCAGGATGAACTGTAACAACCTCAGTCTATTATATGTTGCCTTTACGAGGTTCAACATTTTAACTTACAGTATTTATAATAATATTTTCAAATACTTACGTTTTTATCAGCCTCAGCTGTACTTTATGTTTCGTACTATTTAGCAAATGTTAGCATGCTGACATGTTAAACTAATATAGTGAACATAGTTAAAATTACACCGGCTAAACATAAACATGTTAACAGGTTGCCCTGCTGGTGTTTACCAGGCAACTTGGACCCAAAAAATATTACTGATATGAAGTCTGGGAAAACAAGAAAGCTGCTGTGTAGTCTGCTTTGTGTACTGTTCCTAAGGTAATGGGAACTATGAGGCTTGGAGGGTACATACAAAAAGGTTCTCACGTATGGGGGAGTCCAACAACAAACTTCTGCCCTGCGGCGTCCAAACAGATTCATCCGGCCTTGCAAATTCTCCATTTTGATACTGTATTCATCAGATATTTGGAATTCTTTTAATTGATAAATTACTTAAGTAACCTCAGCCCTATTTCTTGATTCAAATTATAATCAGAAAACATGTACTATTTAGTAGCACATTGAAAGAAACAGGTGGGGATTCCTTGTGGCAGCTGTAGGATTGTTTCAATAACAACACATGCTTCCATAATCCAGCAAATATACAGTAAATACATAGGATTGCTCACATATGCCTATAGAAAGAGAGACTACCAGGTAATACTGTCTGCCAAATATTTCCTTTTGATGATGTAGCTGCAAAAGTGACTCATCGCTAAGACCAATCAGTGGATGAATTGTTTATGAAATGTATGTGATGGTATTAAAGTGATAAATTGCCTCTCATCTTGTCGGCGTTGTGGATTCAGAGGTGTGCTGCTGCACGTCAGCAAATAGAGGCTTTGTGCTTGTTCATGCTGAGGAGATTCCTCTGTCTATTTCAAGCAAGAGGAGTCCCTCTTTCTGCTTGTTTTCCTCACCATCCCATGTACTGCTGCAATATGCAACACACAGTAAAAGGCTCATTGCCACTCCCAGGCAAGAAACCTGCCTTCTAAATGCCATGCTTCCCAGAACAAATCAAAACAGCTTTGTGTTTAGTCTGCTGCTGCTGCTTCTGCATAATTTTTTTGGTCCACTTTAGGACATGTTTCAGCTCTAGGGTTGTGGAACTTTCTCAACACATAAAGGTCTTTGTATTACTTCAACTTACGTTATAACACAAGCATCTGACAAACTGATGAGGGTTTCAAGAGGGAGAATGTAACATTGGGGTGATCCAAGAGCTGCTCCTCCTGCTGTTAGCCTCATGCTATGGAGTGTCAGTAAGCCAAAAATGGTTATCTGTCAAGTAAATGACACGGTTCCTTCTTCACTGCAGTTCCTCCAGTCATCCTGAGACTTGCTGAGCCCGAGCTGCGCCATGATACCTGCATCGAGTTCACGGTTCGGGGTTACCCCCATCCCAAGCTGCGCTGGTTCTACAAGCAAAAGGAGATTCTCCAGAACGATTACATCCGAACTGAGATGGACTTCTACCAGGACTACCTGGAGGGCTGTCTGACCTTCCAGAACCCGACGCACATCAACAACGGCAACTACACTCTTGAGGCCAGCAACCCTTTGGGAACGGTCACCAAGACAGTGTATGGTCACTTCCTCACGGCCCCGGGCATGGAAGAAGATGGTGAGTGGATAATTTATGCTTGGTCGCAATTCCTCACCGTGCTCATGTTTGATGAGTTATGCACTGTTGGCAGCTGGCAGCACTGATGTCCCCATAATCACAATTGAGAGTATACTCATGGGTAAAATGTCATTTACACAAGGGTTATTAACACGTTTTTTACTGCCGGAACATCTCCTTCATTTTTCTGGATTTAAATAAGCACAAGAGAAAAAGTAGAAATACTGCCAAATAGCTCCCTGATTCCCACAAGAGCTAGCATGGCCCACTTTTTGAAATGAGCGTCATGATTGGAACAAGTCTTCGACTAGTTGAATTTTTTGTATAAACTACCTGTTGTATGAATTACAGGTTCTCTCCTAGGTGGAAGAACTATTGGGAGCTTTTAGTTTTTATTAAATTTCCCTTCACAGGGGGTAGGTTGTGGAACTGATGCCTGCCGGCTGGATCGCAGCCAGGGTTCATCCACAGTTCAGTCAGGTAGATTGTTCGCTTGTAGTTCACTCTGAGTGCACAGGGAGGGGGAATAAACCCACAAAGACTGGCAAATTTCTCCCCATGGTCAATATTCCAAGGTTAATACCTTGTCTCAATTTATTGGCATAGCGTGACTTTCTCTGTCTTCTCTTTTGCAGACGTAGTGGAACTAGGTGAGTGTCTATTCTGAAATTGAATTTCTAATTTCTGAAATTTTTATTTTCCCAACTACTTGTTTGTTTTATGTCATCATACACACACACACACACACACATACACACACTTACTGTTGGACTATGACTGCTGAGACGGTAACCATGGAGAAATTTGTTCACTTTGTGTTGCAGTCCATTAAAAGCTTTTGAGCATTGCTGCTCACTTTTTCTGGACCTTGATAGAGATAATTGATTTTTAGGAATGCTTTTCTACACATAGCATTTACACCAAATTCTATGGTCATTCATATGCCTTTACCCAAGGGCATCTGAAGTTGTTGAGAGAAAGAAAGAGGGGGGGGGGGGCATTTGTCATTCCCTGCTTGGACGGGAGAGCATCTATGAGTCAATATGTCAAAATCACCCACAGCACAGTCCACTAATGCTACTCCTCAAATACGCCCTGAAATGTGCTGGTGAGACAGTTTTCTTGAATTGAGACATTTATATTTCTGCAGTGCTTGAACAGATTTTTTTAACCATTCAAACTGCATTTGAAATGTCCATCTCCCTTTGTTCTTTAGTAATTTGAAGCCCCTTAGCAATCTCTAACAATGCGGACCCTGAGAACATAGGGATGACCCCTCTTGGATCCTTTAGACAGTCCAGACATTTAAACTGAGAGTCCATGAAACTCCTCTGTAAAGCAGGGCAGCACCCGCTCAGCTTTTCAAGCTAACGGTATCCGAATGAGATGGTTAAAAACACTGTCTCCAGATAAATTTTTAATGTTTCAAGCTGGCCCCTTTTAAAATGAGAACTATGTTTTAAACATGCTCTTAAATGGTTACATGCATGATACTTTAGGTAATGTTGACAGGGGTCGCTGGAGTGTCAATTCCCCCAAAAAGTCGCACTGCAACACAGCGCAAAGACTACAGCCGACGTCCAAATAGCGCGTACGTTCTGCGCCTGGGTGACAGCAAATAACTCTCCATTCCAGCAGGTGGAGGTAGTCTGTATTCATCATTCAAAAAATGTAAAAACCGAAAACCCTAGGGCTGCGTACGTAGCCGTTGATATGACACATACATGAAACAAAGCAACATGACCACCTAGCTTCACTCCAGATGGCCATGTCCGTGTATTGGAAGGATCAGATGAGATGAAGATGGAAAATTAAACAAGCCTTTTTAGTTTTTCTCACTTCCGTTTCTGTTCTGGCGCACTGATTGAGCCAATTAGAGAGATTCCTCTCATCAACGGGTTCCGCCACCGATATGATCAGCCTTAAAGCCGCCAACTAGTGCCGACGGTACGGGACACACTCAACGACAGTCGACCATCGGCCTGGTGTGTCAGGGCCTTCAGCCTAAACTCTAATACAGTAGCATTGAGGAGAAGCTTCCACACAGTGGATGTGCCGTGTACAATCTGTTTTACGTAACCTATGACCCCACGAAATAATGTAGTACGAAATGCTCCTCGACCTTGGAAGCAATGCTGGGCTACTACTGTAGGACGTAGTATTGCTTTCACCACAGCCCCATGAGCGCCGCTTCAACATGTGGAGTATGACATGCAACAAATGAATGGTGATGCTTCTGAAGCGGCGACTGCAGTCATATTGCTGGAATGATGCCACTGCCCGCTCTCATACTGCATCGTAAATCTCCTGTGTGTGATGTGCGGTTTGGCCTCAGGCTGTTGTGGCAGCCTCACTGTTGACGGCTCAAACTAAGTGGGCTGGTCTGCTCTCTGACCTTCATCTGAGTCTTCGTCCATCTCCATATGAGGCCATTTTTTCTAATCAGTCGCTGATTATAAAGCTTGCAGCATGGCCGGGGATGGAGACGGATGGATGGACTTCGACTGTGTGGCGAGCTGCATTAGGCGGGAAACGACTCCATGTTGCCACACACATACACGGACACCCGCGCGGCTTCCGGCAGTGAGGCAAGTGGCGAGGTGTTCAGGTGATGAGAGTGTGAAACATTAGAGCAGCGGTGTGTGAGGCGGTTCAGCCGTAGAGGGGAGACTGACACGCTGACTGATACAAATACTGATGAAGAGGTAGGAGGGCATAGGGAGGAGAGGAGAGAGGGATGAAGGCTGGGAAGGAGGGACAGAGAGATGGTAGTTAGGGCACACACACTCGCACACAGAGCAATGCACTTTAGTGTACTGTGTGTGTCTTAGCCAGTGGCAGCCAGTCTACCATGTGGCCATTAATTTGCCCACAATTACTCTCTGATGTCCTGGCTGGAGGCCTCAGACTGGAGTTTCCCTGACACCAGTTCATTTCGTTTCATTGCTCCGTCTCTGTCCTCTTCTCCTTACATTGCACAGACCTCTGCAGTTTGCCAAAATCCTCGTTTGTAGAGGTGCGACATGTAGTATTTTCAGATACTAATATGACTTCTGTAAACTGTAGAGTTCTGCTACCAGCTGAGTGCAACAGGCTGCAGCTCTGTCTGAAAATGTGCTTCAGGTTTCTTTATGAAGATGTGAAGTTTGTGAGTTGGTGCGGTGCATTTTTCGTTTTATTTCACCTAATTTAACATTTGGTGCTCTCGGCAGTATGAGCTTCTTTTCTGTTTTTCCGCTTCTGTGATTGCAGCTTGTTTTAATTATTCTCTGTCTTTGTGTATGTACAACATGAGCATGCATTTGTGCACAAAAAAACAAAAAAAAATGACAATGTCTTTTCTGTTATTTACATCTCCCCGTTGGGTCTGGATAAAACTCCGGATCGCATATTTCAGGCTTTGTTAGGAACCTTTTGACAGTTGTCAGACTTTGGTGTGCATTGTATCCCATGCAGACCTCTAACTGAATATATACTTTGAACTAGAACGGCACTCGGAGAGCGCAGACCTCTGCCCAGGCCAATGCTTGGACAGTCACATTTCCCTAGATTTTAAGTTGTTCATCCATGTTCATGAGCGTTAAGTCGTAATGTGGAAACAACATGGAGGCAACAAAGAAATGTGCTGCATTTTATTGCTCAGAGCGTTTAAAATAGGGCTGAACAGTTAATCAAAATTTTATCGAAATAGCAATGTGGCCTCCTCCATTTCAAATCTTAGGCAGCACAATATTTCCTAAAGGCAACATGTGTGTCAAAATAGCATTTTAAATAAAATATTGTCATGCTGCAGAGATATCAAGGCCTACACATCACTTTGTAGGATACACATCTTCTTTAAAAAAAATCACACCATGATCATTTTGAGATGTTTTTCAATGAAAATGAGAATAAATAATATTAAACATTGTCGTTCCCTCTAATATCGCAAATCGTATCACAATTACGATATCAGTAAAAATGTGATTTTTTTTTTTTAAATCGTTCAACCTTTGTTACACAATATGTTCATATCTGTTTCAGATACTTCAGGGGGGTTTTCACATGAGTTTTCCCAGTTGGGAACTAATTTTTCAGATTTTTCCACCGCTTCATTAATGCTGCACAAATTCCCTATGTTAACAAAAGTGAAACATAATTTGTGTATATCCGCCCTGTGATTAGGATCCGTTCATTCAATGGGTTCTTTCTTGACCCTTCCATAAAATTTCATGAAAATCAGGCGAGAAGTTTTTCTGTAATCCTGCTGACAGACAAACCAAAAAAAAGTAAAAAAAAAAAGCCAAAAAACAGCCGTGATTATATAAATTACTTGGAGAGCACAAGAGGTTTACCTCTTCTAGCCTGTTAGGCTGTGCATTAACCCGTGTAAGTATTACTTACACTTACATAAAGTGATAATAGGTTCATAAACAGGTTCATGCAGCGGATTAAACCATAGGAGACTGAAAAAAGGGTTTATTCTAGTGCGTCCACTGTGCATGAGACTACACTGCAATAGAAAAATCCTACAAAAGTGTGAAAGTCGGTTTACGACGTATTCACTGTAAATAAGTGTGGGAATAAACCACAGCCATTAGGTTCATTCCCAACCACTAATGCATGTTTTGTGCCTTTTGTGTTGCAGTTCCTTCAACGCCGTCAAATGGTGATTCAGGCCGACCAGATGAAGACACATTTGGGGTGAGTTTTCTCCTTAATGATGTTGATGAAGCTGCGGCTGCTGAAGATGTTGCCCCCGGACCCAACAGAGAGCTGCTGTGTGTTCCAACACAAATCTAAACTGCGCTTTACTTGTCAAAGGACCCTTGTAGGGGTTTGTGCTGTGTGTTGACATGCAGCGCTGAGGCACAAAGACTACAACATGCCAAACGGTGTTACAGTTACTTTTCAAAGTTGTGGTGTGGACACTAATGATGTTGATGAGGCTGTTGCGTGCTGCTGAAATTGCATGTTATACGAGCGATTCTTTTTTTAAACCCACCCTGTGAGTTATTCCACTGTAGTTGAGCAGATAGATGCTAACATTAGCATGGTTAATTGGCTTTTTTAATCTCACACATTTGACTTGATTAATAATTAAGGTATTTCTCTCAATACAGCCCCATGCACATCACTTTAACATGTGAAGAAATTCAAACTGCAAGCAAACTGTCTTGTGAAAAAAAGCAGCCGTCTATATTTTGATTATTTATTCTCTTCATTATTTATTCACTTATCCAAATTAGTCAAATTTCCGAATTTGACTAATTTAATCAGAAGTAACTGGTTGTAATGACGATGATGAGCCAGGCGTTAAAGTATCTGCTGCATTTTTATTTCCAATCTGCTCTGACTGAGAGTAAGTCTGGCTGCAGATGAGGATCGTATGTAAATGACATTCTGTCACCTGGAATACTTTCTCAGCAAAGACATGTGTTGGACAGTTTTTCCAGACTGCTGTAATCTAGGAGAAAGAAGTCGTCACAATCCAGTGAATTAAACTCTGATTGTCAGTATTTAAGGTGATCAGAGGTCTAGAGAGGATTATGATGTGAACACCGTCTGACACAGCATTTCTTTTCTCTCAGGTTTCCATCGCTGTGGGTTTGGCGGGCTTCGCCTGCGTCCTCCTCCTCGTCCTTTTTGTTCTCATCAACAAATACGGCCGACGCTCCAAATTCGGTATGAAAGGTAAGTCTACACAAATAGTCAGACAGGCAGATCGGCAGGCAGTTAGCTTTGGTTTTCGCCTTTCTGCCAGTTGCATCATTGTGCAGCATCCATTCCCCCAGCTAATCTTCTCTTCAAAACCTTTGTTCATCACAAAAATGTACACATGCAACCACTGTAGAAGTACTTTTAACTGCATGTTTACAGAACCACTAGTACAATTTAGTCATATCCCCGAGAGGACTCATTTGAATAAAAAAGACAAGGTTTTCCCCCTTGGTAGGGACTATTAATGGTCTTGGTGATTGTTGCAGGACACTGGAGTTTCGTGTTGCTGTATGCAGTTGAGTCCTGCTAAAGGCTGTACATTTGCAAACATGCACACGTATAGACAGCTTGATCAATACCAAAGGGCAGTGTGTATGCAAACGAGGCCTATCCACTCTACATACACGCCACACATTCACCGTGGCTGCAATGGGAAGCAATCGCGGAAGGGATCCTGAATTAATTAGTCGACTCTGCGCTGTCGATCATGCTGAGAAATTCAATAGGATTAACATGGCTTTTGTGCATGCTGAGCTTTCATTCTGTGTCGGCTCCAGGTTTTCGCTTGTGTCTCTGGCGTTGGCGTTGTGCAAGAGGCAGAAAGGCGTCGTAGTGTTGATCTAGGAACAGAGCGAGAGGAGTAGAGAGGAGAGGATGGTAGCAGGTGGTTCACGTTCAAGTGTTTGCCCACCCAACTGCAGCTCTTATCAGTTGGCAGGCAGGGTAGTGGACATTTGCTGGTGTTTGGTAGTGTGTGTGTGGCTGAGTTTGTGCAGCACACACAAAACACACAGCCCTGTGTCATTTCCGACCAGGTGCATGTATTCTTCTGATCCTACCACATATACATTTCTTCTTCTCCGCTGGTCACTACGTTCTAATAGCATGCAAACTACGCAGGTTCCTCATTTCAAACTGTAAGCATAGTGTAAAGTAGCATTAGCCGCTGCCACCCCTTAATTAGCTACTTTGCAGGATTATAGTTTGTTACTTACCTCTGTAAAGAACTCTCCGTGATAATTTAGGGGCTGGCAATTATTTCATTGGCCTAAAGCTGGCTCTAATCAAGGATGAGCCTTATAGTTAATGAGGCTTTACAGACGTGTTTGTAATGTCATGGCAAGTCATGAATTCCAGTTATGCTAACAAACTGGGTCGATACAGAGAAAAGTCTTGAATCCTGATAAAAAAAACTAAAGATAATAAATGCCAATCATTGCAAATAAGAGATCACTTGAAGTAAAAGTATACACAGTGTGTATGAGATATGATTTAATTGGTGCCACAGCTGCTTGCTAATCTCCCGTGCGGTAACTTTTGTAGTCCTTTTTTTTATCTAAAGCAGCTTTTCTACGCTCGCTGACCCCACAACAGAGTAGTTGTATATTTATAATATCCACCCACAACCATGTAAGAACCTTGTACACCATGTGAAACTCAATCCACCCGGAATCTGTGTTACAGCACTGCCTTGTTTTTACGCTTGCTTTCAAATAAATGGAGGCACTGCTTCATATTGCCGGCAGCAGTGAGAGCTTAGCATGTTTTAATGGCCAGAGCATGCAACCTTACTGGAGGAGTTATGTCAACTCTGAGCCAAAGTGTGCATCAAATGCAGTTTTAGTACTCTCCAAGCAGGATCGATGAAGACCGTAATTGATCTCCTTGATGACAAGGTCCAAAATTCTCTTGAACACTCTAGGGTGTCTTTTTTTTTTAAATTGCATTGCATGGCTATCTCACTGAGCACCATGCGGTTCTCCAGCGACACACGCTGCTTCGTACAATATGTTAAGATTGCCCGCTTTGCTCAAGGGCACCTCAACATTTTCTGTAAAAAGAGTGAAAAGCCTTTTTCATCCTTTTTTCTGCTCAGATTTATTTTCCTAACGACTAACGAAGGTAACGACTAGTTTTATGAATTACTTTGAAAATGGGGGGGGGGGGGCTATATTGAAGGTTGAGCAAATCACTAGGTTGAGCCATTACCACGGTAGATTTTTTTTCTCCAGCTTTTCTATTAAGGTCAGTGTTGTGTGGAGCATGTGTGTGTTTCTGCCCTGTTGTACAGTATTCTTCCCATAATGTTTAGCTTTGTGTCGAGGCATCAATATCAGTGCTATTATTTCCCTTTTCTAGTAGTTTGTGTTGTCAAACTATGGATACTGTACATAAGCCACTTGAGTTTAAATAAAGATGCTTCTCTCTATTGATTGAAGCTATAACGGACCTGAAGAGAGGTGATGTCAGCGTGGACTCTCTCAGGAACTTACGCTGTTCCGTACAATAGCCTGATTTGTCCAATGTGTGTGCACGAGTGTGCGTGCGTGTGTGTTTGTGTGTGTGTGTGCGTGTGTGTGTGTGTGTGTGTGTGTTATCCCCTCCCACTCTTGTTCTGGAGAATCAGCTGGAAGGCCTGAAGAAGTCATTACCTTTGGATGGAGCCATAATGGATTTTCGCTCCACTAAATCACTGTGGCTCTTTTGGCTGTTTGAGTTTGATCACCGACCGTTTCTGGGCATCCAATAAAAACTCTGTTTTTCTTTTTTTTCTTTCTTTTTTTTCTCTTTCTGTTCTTTATGTGGCTGGAGGGTGTGTGTGTCTGTGTGTGGATGTGCGTGCGTCATTCAATTGATTTGCTAGCATTTCAAGGCCCACCACCAGGTCCGTCCACTGGCTGCCCTGCATTTATAGCTCCGACTGATATACTCAGCTCAGTTTATGGGATTGTAGTTGTGGTTTTATGAAAGATACTTTGCCTGTGTGCATGTGTTCTTGAGTGTGTGTGTGTGTGTGTGTGTGTGTGTGTGCTCTGATCAATATGTTGTCAACTTACCTCCCAGCTGAAGCATCTTGCAGTCTAAGCAGCGAACTCATCCTTCACATTGTGATTCACTCCAGTGGGGTTGAAGTGTCTTTCACACAGATTTTTGTCAGCAGGGAATCAATAAAGCTTCTTTAGAAAAAGACACTCAGCATGTCAGTAATAAGCATTATGCTCATATGTCATCTTGTATTATGTTCTGGTAGAAAATTGCCCCACCCCTGCTGGTGCAAGTGCAGCCTATATACAACCAAATGTATATGATTTTGTCACCTTCCACTTCTAAATAAAATCTCCTGAAAAGCAGAAATCCATACCAGACGTATCCATATATTTTGTGTAAATGACCTGACTTTTAAAACTGTAACTGACTGCAAAAACAGAAAACATTACAGACTTCACCAGGACAAAAGTGATTTTTGGCTTTCAAACAAATTAAGAAAATCTGGGGATAATACGCACTAAAACTAAATAGAACTAGAATGGCACTCATAAAGCCCAGACCTCCGACAAGACAAAGTGTGCCTTCACATGCTCCTTGTTTGATCCCATTTCCCGAGTTGGGAAGTGATTCTTCCGCCTTCAGTTTGTTCTTGAGCTTTAAGTTGTAAAGTGGAAACAACAAAGAAAAATGTGTTTGAACAACACGTTGATATCTGTTTATCTGGATATCTGGATATCTGGAATAAGCGGGGTGTTCACGTGAATTTTCCCAGTCGGGAACTAATATTTCTGATTATTCCGACACCACATGAATGCAGCAGAAATGCCCTATCTCACAAGGTTAACGCAAGTGAGACATCATTTTCGTTTTCCGTCCCATGATTGTGATCTGCTCCAAAATTGTTGCTACACCCTTCCACCAAGTTTTAGGACAATCGGGCCCGCGGTCAAACAGACATACAGAGCCGCTGACAGAACCTCCTTGGCAGAGGTAATAACAATGCTATTAAGATGATACAATATCAAAAGAGAGATAATAAAGCTGTATTCTGACATTCTCTATGAAATACGTTTGTCATGATAACAAAACAGTAACTTTTTACTTAAAATTTTGGAAATAAAACCATTTTGAACTAATTCTGAGGGTCCCAACAGGGCTTGGGAATCAATGCCACATCGTGCTGCATTCTGGGTATTTCTGGGGCTCATCCACAATAGTTGTTGGCAGCTGCTGTGTGTTTATATAAGGAGCAGATGATACAGGCGCTATTTTTGGCTACTTGTCACAGCAGAGTTTAGACTGAAAATATACAGTGAACCAACAAAGTAACACGTCAGGAGGAAGTGACACATGATGGAGGAAACCGCACTGAGTGACATTCATTTTAGGAAGGCAAGACAATGGTATTAATCACAAATTCAAAGATTTTCTGAACAAAGAACTTGATGTATTTTTACTGCACATTTTTATATTTGTTCTTTGATGTAGAGAAAAAAAAAACTTTTTTACGTACCAATGCAAAGCTGTATGGCTCCCTTTTGAAGACATAGTTAGCAAGTTACTGCAACCAGCCAAGAAATAATCCAGCACATAACCATCCGTAAAATCCCAATTTGTAAACAAACATGATTTAACCATAGAAACCGTGACGTCACCCATTGGTTAGTGGACTACAGTTTTAAAGTTTTGCCCATCGCCATCTTGTACTAAACAAATGAAAACATGGGGAAAGGGTTAAAGTTGTGAGACAAGAACACGGACAACACTCAAACCGGACAACACTGTGGTAGAGACCTGTCAATCAAAACCCCGCCCTAAAGCATACCCTGCTTAATTATCTATTTTACTCTAAATGGGACATAATTTACTAAATGAACATCATGCTGTGTTGAAGACTTGAAACTAGAGATTGAGAACATAAACGTATTAGGAAAATGTTTCCTGAGGTATTAATTTAAGTAGGCTCATTTTCTCATAGAATTCTATACAATCTCACTACTTGTTGCAACCAGTGGAGTCGCCCCCTGCAGGCCATTTGATAGAATGCAGGTTTAAGGCACTTCCGCATTGGCTTCACTTTTCAGAGCCTGAGGTTGCCGCTTGCATATAACGCGGTAGTTATTGAGCTTTAGAGGTTCTAGTGTGCAGGCTTTGTGACCTTCAGACAGAGCCAGGCTAGCTGTTCTCCCCCATTCCCAGTGTTTCTGCTAAGCTAACTGGCTGCTGGCTGCAAATTCGCCTTTCAGACATGAAAGTGGTATCAATCTTCTCATCCAACTCTTGGCAAGAAAGCAACATATTCCCCAAAGTTAAAGCCATGATTACAGTGTTTACATGCTGGCCGGCCTCAGACATACTCCACTTTCAGGCCAGTGTAAATCACGCACCAGTCTGTAGGTGCAGAATGCATCTGAAAGAAATTTGGCCCTCAGTCTTTAACCCTATTAAACACTATGAGGCTGAAAATGCTGACCGAAGCAAAAGACTGACTCATAAATGCTGCGACACCATGAAGTCAGGGTGAGATGAAGCAGAGGCTACCTGCGAGTCAAGGTGAGCAGACACTATTCTCATTTAATCAGATTTAACCATGTAGCCATTTACTTAAAGCTGTTACTCAGAGTGCACAGGTCGGGGACTTTCTCGCTGATCATTAGAGCATATTGTGAGAAATGAAAAGTCCAGTCTGATGTAATTATTTTTAATGAATCCACATACAGTTCCGATTTTTTAGACATGAAGATAGACGTGTAGGTAAATCACAGAGATGGCCAGAACACACTGATACATACTTACACTGACACACACACGCACACACACACACACACACGCACACACACACTCAGACTCACACACACACACACTCAGACTCACACACACACACACTCAGACTCACACACAAACCGTACCCTGCAGCGGCGTGCTAGCCTTTGTGATCCAGGCGTGTGTGTCAGGGCGGCTTACCCTCCTCTCCGCTCTATTACCTGAACCAGGCCTGGGGATGATCAGCCCACACACACACACACACACACACACACACACACACACACACACTGCAGTATTTACCGCATCACTGCCTTGCTTGGCCTCCAGTGGCCAGAGTGAGCTCTGCCCCCAAGCAGCTAGACAAGTCCGTCTGCACACCGACGGGCAGACTCCTGATATGTGTCTGTACAAATGTCAAGCACGTTTTCAGCCAAACATCTTTCAATTAAATGTGATTGACATAATCCGTTCAACATAAGTTACACATGTAATGGATAGTCATTGTATGCAGTGGGGGAAAGTAACTAAGTACATTACTCAATTACAGTACACTACATTTCAGGCAAGCGTTGTACTTTTTGCTCCACTCTATCTGACACCTGTAGTTTCTAGTTACTTCTCAGATCACATTTTTACACAGAAAACCTCTAATGACTTTATAAAAGGATACATTGTTAAGGCTTAAACTGACAGAGAGTAACTTATATAAAACTCAGTTATTATTAGTGCCTCCGTGACCAGCTACAATATTAAAATGCTATCTAATTGTAATACTTAATAATAATAATAACAATCTGATTATATCATATCCTCAAGGAGTACTAACAGTCAATTGATTCATTGCACAATTATAATTTATTTCAACATTTATTTCCAAGACATCTTCTGTAATAATCATAGTAATAACCAAAATGCTAAGTTTACCATTAATTTGATTTGGTGAAATGTGTAAAAACGATAAATGTTGGACATGGAAATAGTCAAGATTTTATGTTAATTAGTTATTGTTGGCACGTGTTGTGCGGACGTCACTTCCCTTCTGAACAACCAGCTGTAATTGATTGAAGTGGTGATGTTTCAGCTGGCATATAAGAGAGTTGTCATTATGACAGCGTCTTTTTGGTTTGAGAGCAAACGGTTTTTTGAGCTGCTACACTCCGCTACACTACACCTGCTTCATCTGGTAAGAGACTCATTGATTGTATAAAAAAGGAAGAAAACGTTTAAAGATGGAATCTGAATGAGAAAATAAAATAAAAGTAACAAAACAAAGAAACCAGTGAACTGTGTGATGTTTGAGCGTGTCAACCCCGACTCATTCCAAACGACAGGAAGGAGCAAATACGAGGTGTGAAAATTGCTGCTATACATAGTATAGGTGTTTTGATGTAAATGATGTGGCGTAGTGGAAAACACTGCATGTAGTTGTAATGACAGTTGTAATGGCTGTAAAAACAGCCATGTTATTGGTATAAAAAAAAAAGAAAAATTAATTGAAAGTGTACAATCCACACTAAGTCACAGAGGGCAGACGAGTGCTAACACATTAACACTCCTACTAATCGTGTGCAGATGGAGACTTTTAGATGTGAGAAACTAAATGTTTGGCTTTCTTCACTCTGGGCAGGTGTTTCAGGGACATTTAAACCACGCTGCTCCATGATTATTGATGCTAGAATAAAAATTAAAAACAGCATATATGTATACAAATACTCTGCGTCGGGGCACAAAGAAACAGATCACAAACCTCTTGTCTTTTCTGCACAAATGGTGTTTAGCCTTTGCTCAGTTGCTACACTACCAGCCATCTTAATTGGCTGTAATTTATTCTTCTGAATGCATGCGACAGATGGGGACTGCCAAGAAAATAGCACCAGGCACACCGGGGGAAGTGCTTCCCGTTATATCTCTTCCCAGAAAAAGAAGGCCGTTTTCAGGAAGTAAAGTTCATCATCTTCGTCTGTCGTCTTCTTGTGTTGTCTTTCAGACCATTTCTGCCACTGAGGCCACAGATCGCCGGCGCTTTTAGTCAACCTTAAAAGGATTTGAATGCTACCTGCCTGCAACCTCTCAGCCGCAGCATTATCTCACATGGCGTTCCATAGCTCTTTTTGCACCTTCTATGGAAAATGAAAATACAGGGAAAAAAAGGCCTGTTTATTTATTTATCTCTCCTAAAAGTTGCATTAGAGCCTTCCCTGGGAGTTTGGCTGTGGTGCTTGTCCGTCCCTGGATAGGATATAGAGTGCAGGGTGGCCTGGGGATGTTGCTGTGGACATGGTGTTCCTGGTACAAATAGGATTGCTATTTTTTGTTTTATTTTATTTCGGACTTCGGACTGTCAGCACAAGACTGCTAACAGCTAAGTGCCCTCTGTCCTCTTGGTGTCTTTCTGCAGAGCTGTACACTCCCACACATTGTAAAGTAACTCCCAGTAAAAGGCCGGGCTTGCAGAGTGGTTCTGTTGAATGCACTTTGACTGGGTGTTTGGAAGCTTCTTCCCTTTTAAGTCTTTGCTATCAATCGTTCGGAAGGTTGTCGTAGGTCTTCCGAGTTGAACAATAGCTTAATATAGCCTAACGTGTTAAAAATGTCAGCATATGGAAGACTACAGATGCATGAGTAGACTCTTCTACCGCAGGCTTTCTGAAGTGCTGCAGCAATTTGGTTCCGTCCCCAAGAGGAATCGTTTAGAAAATATCATGTTTGCTCCTTTTTTTTTTAAGCCATGGAAAGCTGCAAGAGCTAGCTGTGTGAGAGCCATTTGTCTGATAATGAATACAAGTGTAGTTACACTGTAAACCATTTAAGAGGCAGACCTCTCTTCAGTGCAGCTGAACAATAAGGTCCATGAAAATGCATCAGGGACAACTTCTACATCTCCATGTTTCAACTAGTATTGATCAGGAAATCTCCTCAACTGCTGCTCCACACTACTTTTCTTTTTTTCCAATTGTGGGCTTTATCTGGAATAGAGAAAGAAAGTCCTGTCAATCTAAATAATACAACAGTGCTTTTGTTCCGATGCCAGCAATCATGTATATTAGTATTTTTAGAATGAGAACAACGCTTTGTTCATTTTTTAATTTTTTTTAAAAACCTTCTATTTAGCTCATTGTAGCTGCACATTTCTTAATATTTATCATCCACAGCACATCCACAGTCTTTTACTGTCTATATTTCTTTTGAGGACCTGGGTTTGCTGAATTGACATCGACAGCTGGCTAACAAGGGGGACATTTTGTATAATAAACTCCATGCCAAATCACTGTGTTGAATTGAAACACCTTCATCATGTAAATCACATTGTTGGCACATATGCATTCATGCAGTATTACCTTTTTTTTTTTTGCGAGAGGCTAGAGAATCTCTATTAGCGCCGTAAGTAATCATAAACACATTTATTTCTGCCTTGAACTTTCATTCAACCTCCCAACCATACAGTATATTTCCTGTCCTGGAGGACTTTGCTAATGATTATTGCGCTCATATTTTCTTCAATTTACAGGAGGCTTTGCAATAGACTCATGCAGTATAGTGCTGATGAGTCTCTTCCAAGCTAATGAACATTGAGGGACTCAGTCTCACTAGACGGCCTTCTTGGAGTCCAGCAGACTCAGCTTGGACAGCACTCCTCACAATAATGCAATACTTCCCCTACTGTTCCCTGTTGACTACACAGTGTCAGCAGGAGGTGTTTCAAAGTGCTGCCCTTGTTGTTACCAATAAAAAAAACATATTCAAGCCCTGTTGTGGCTAAAAAAAACATATTTGAAGGCCTGGCCCAAATTGGCGAGGTAGAGAAAGTTTCCTCAGCAAGTTGGCTACCAGCTAACCGACTGGACAGTGAATACTGCCTTGTAATATAATATAAAACAGTATAATAAAGAGTAATCAATGTATTCAGTATATTAATTGTATCTAATGTTAGTAATAGACAGTGTGCCTGTAACCAGGGTTTTTTTCCCGGATTGCACAGTCCTCCCCCATTTTCCACCATTGAGGACAGGGTATTTGAGCTATAAAAAATGTGAGCACAGTCAGGGTGTCTTCAGTCTGGTTCCGGTACCACACTCGGGTTTATGTCTGTTCTTTGAAGAATAAACTCTATTGCATTGGACTCTGATCTTCTACAGTGAATTATTTCTAACCCGTTAAGACTCCAATAGCTATTCGACCGTACTGACGTCAAGGTGTTGTTGAGGAGGTCCTGACTTGGACTTCTTTCCTCCGATAAGAGACAATAACCTGCACTGTAAAACTAGCCCTAGAAACAGGCTGAATGAAGCTGTGTAGCTCAGTCATAAACCTCCAGCCTGCGCAGCTCAACATTTCAGCCCTTTGTTCCCCTCCGAAAACCTTTGGCCTGACTCCATTTTGGATTTTCTAATTGCAGAGTGTGATGCTTTGCTCATTATACCACACGAGAGAGCATCCACTCAGAGGTGGGAAGGTGATTTGCAGGGTCTTAGGTGAGATTCCTGACTAATTAAAAAATTTATTTGAAAAAAAGTGAAAAGGAGAAGCATGCTGTGAAGGTTTTTAGACCGCCACTGCAAAAGCTTGTTAATTCAGTGTGAATTCTAGCCACCGGCCCAGCAAACAGCTCATATTATGTAACAGCCAAATGTAGGGTGCCGCATGCACACTCCTACGCTGGATAGAAATGTGATCCTTTTATACTGACGCATACAAAATACCAGCTACTGCATTTAAATTAATTTCTTTGCTAAATCAATGATGCTGTGACAGTAATAATTACAGCATTATATATATATATATATATATATATATATATACTGTGTATATATATATATATATATACAGTGAGCACATTTACTACAATATATCCGAATATAATCATCACAATATTTAATATATTCCATCATAGGTTTTATGGTCTTATTTTGTGCAGCACTATACTGTGTTTGATAGCAGTATATTGTACTGTATGTTTAATGGTGACATATTGTACTTTGTATTATGTACAGTATCAGTAAAAGTACTCCAGTACAGGTACATACAAGGATGACAATATCATACTGTGCTGTCACTGTAATGAAGACAGTATTGTTTAATATGTGTTAATCAGTACCAACATTATACTGTATGTTTTATAGTTACAATATTCATATATTAAACAGTGACATAATTGTACTCAACAAATGAAGTTCAAGACTTTTTTAAATGCCACTCAGAATTAAATTCAATACCAACTTTACAATAACTAGAATTGAAGAAAAAAAAAAAAAAAGTCTTTGGTTTAATGACAGTTTTGCCTGATTGCTTATTGTAACATAAAACATAAGACTTTTGAGTGTTGTGGTTCCACTAGCCTGATCTGTGTGACGTTAATGATTGGTCACCAATAATTTTGAGATGCTAAATTGCAATGTTAGAAAAGAAAAAAAGATTCATGAAATCCTACTGACCCTGTTTTAACATTTTATAAGACTTTTGAAAAATGTAACTGTAGAATTAATATATTATATGGATATATAAAAGGGGGATTGTACCATAGGTGTCATAGTAACAGTACTATACCATGTTTAATAATGACAATATTCTGCTATCTATTCGTATTCACAGTATTCTACGATATTCTTAACAGTGATAATATTCTGCTGGATGTTTATCATTACCAGCTCATATGAAGCGTTTTTAAGTATGTAGAATGGTGCTCTATAAATAATATGTATTACACATGTAGCGTCAAACATTATTAGTACATCTTCATACACATTTTAATTAAAAGTTACAGTATTCCAGAAAGCTTTTATATATTTATCAGTGACAACGTTGAATTGTATGTTTAATAGTACTACAACATGCTACAGCAATAGTGTGCCATAGGTGTAATAAAATCAATTGTGAGAGGTGGTATCGGACATAATGTGTAGCGTGAGAACAGAATCCGATCCATTTGCAGGGAGTGAAACAAAAGGCAGGATTATGGGCTGCCTGCGCGGGCATGTGTGGAGATGGACACAGGTAAATGACGAGTCTGGCAGAGGACTGACGTGGACTTCTGCTGATGTCGCTCGTTCTGAACACTTAACAAATGTGTTCGGTGGGAAAACGAAACGCAGGATTTCTGTCAGCATCACCACACGGCTGTGTTTTCTCCATTTTCCACCGCCATATTACAAAATTCCTGACCGATAACAAAGACTTCTGCGAGCACATTTCTGGCCCTATTCTTTCAAACACGCACCTCAGCAAAATACATTTTCTTTATTAAGTCAGCTTTACTTTGTGCACTGTGAAACCGAACCAGACTAAATAGAAAAACGATTTTTTGATTTGGACTAAATTGTTTTATTCTGAAGTATTCTTGTCCCTAAACTGCAGTAACATCTAGCAGCCCAGTTAGCATGAATTCACCGTGATCAGGCCGACCGCCTTCCTTCTGTTAAATATGGAGCTGTCCTTCCGTCAGCTGCACTTACCATCTCCACGTATTCCCATCGGCTCATGTTCCAGTCAGCCTCTCCCCAGTTTGCCTTAACATACCTCTGGGATCAGCAGACCGTGTTATAGATAGAGAACAAGCCTTCATCTTTCATAAGGATAGTTAAAGTTTTAGCTCTAGAGAGTAATTGTTGTGTAATCACAACTAGGGGATTAATTATTCATAGAAGCATGCACACAAAGTGAATCTCATCGAATCTCTTTTCTGCGTCTCTCTCTGCTCTCTTCCTCTCTGTATGTCTCTCTATCATCGGATCTCCTCTCTCTTTCTCCATCGCTCTTTCCACACTAATGGAGTTAGTGAGCACCGAGGATAAAACAATTAAAACAAAATTCATTTGAATGAATTAAAGAGCAGGGAGCTGCAGTCGCTGACACTTCTGAGGCAAGACGAATTATCCTGCATGGCTGGTTTAGTAGCATTTTACAGTGGCCTTGTCCCACCTCATTAACTTGTGTATTAACCCGTGGAGAAGCATTGTTAGTACACAGCAATGCAAACTAGATGGGGGGGATGAATATGTGAGGAAGGAAATGGTTCCCGCTGCGCGTCAACGTCGCTCACCGTCTGACGGACTTGGACCTACCAGTGAGCGTTGGGTTACTGCGTGGTGAATAACGAGTCATTTCCATGCATTTTTCCAATATTTTCCAGTGAGCAGCAACAGGAGATGCACAAGATCTGCAGCCTAGCTTGCAAAAAGACTTCAGAGGCGGTTAAGGAAATGCCAAGGCCATCTGTGCTGCTCTAAGAGGGTGTGAAATGAAGATGGAGAGTGTGTCACACTGCGACGAGAGGTCATTACTGGCTCCTCAAAAGCAGCAGATTATGTCAATTTTACAGGTCACAGTCTCGTGGGTCACTACATTTTTTATCTTCCTGGTCCCTGCGACACCTTAACACTTGGTAATGAATCCAGAAGTGTCTGGAGTTCAAAGATGCATTAAGATCTGTGATGCTCAGGGACAGCAGCTGAACGGTGGCGATGATGACATGCAGCCAGATGGCATCAGGATGTTTCTTCTTGTGCTCGGTGTCACTGCAACAATCTCCCTCTCCCTCCTGGCAGATTGTCACTTTATGTGTTTATATGTGGCGTAATGATGCATGTTGTGCATTTCGCGAGCTCAATAGCACCGTTTTCATTTCACTGGCCGGCCTGTGATCCAGGACGTGGACCTTGTGTTGCTCTGCTGACTTATTCTTAAGCAAGACTCATACTCTGTCGCTGACCTTGACCTGTGACGTGTCAGTGCAGAGGAGCATGAGAAAACAGGTTTTCCCTACAGGGAGCCACACATAGTTTCTACAATTTAGGGATTTAAACCAAACAAAAGACTACAATTAGGGGGTGGGAAAAAAATGTATGTATTCCTGTAAGAATCGAGATTCTTATCTTCTAAGAGTCTGAATTGTTTTCACAACTTCCAAAAAACGATATTCAAAAAAGTTTTTTTCTCCAAAAGAAGCCGGATCTTGTTACTGATGGAGAGTAACCCCACACACCAAGTCAAAGTTGTGTCGAGCATAATTGTGCGATTTAAAATCACAGCAGTGATATTTTATGTTCAATTTATTTTTGAAATTGTCAGATTTGTAAGAAATAAAAAGCTAGCCTTATTTATTTTATGTAAAAGGCAACAAAATACTTCATTTTCATTGGGAAAAAAATGTATTTAAAAAAAATACATAATTTTCCTGAAAAAAGCTTGAATGTAAAAGAAAAAAAACTTAATTTTCTTGAAAAAAAGCCTTAATTTTCATGAAAAAAGGTTGAATGTCAAAAAATACAAAATTTTTACATGAAAAAAGCTTGAATGTCAAAATACTTAATTTTCACGGAAAAGTGAACGAGAGAGTAGAGAAGGTCACATAAAGATCAATATTAGCCTGTAATGTGTGATATACTGGTGGAGTGGTAAGCAGGCCTATTGTTTTTGGATATTTGGGGAGTTAGGTGGTCCGTGAGTGTTTTTTTATTGGTTAAGTGGTGCTTGGTCTGAAAAGGTTTGAGAACCCCTGCTTTATAGGCTATGCTGTTAAATCTGAGATTTGAAAAAAAGAGCGAGGCAAAGTCCTTGTATGTGTAAATTTACTTGGCAATAAACCAAATTCTGAATTGATTCTGACCAGTGTTCAGGCAACTTTGTGTGATTTTAGACTTTTATTTTTATTTTGCTGAGCGATAAAGCTGCTTGAAAGAAAAAAAAAAACTGGCTACATTGTTTAACTCCAATTAAAGTTTGAATCTCAAACTTCTTACTGTTGCATTTGTTTCACACTCCTGAATGAATTGTCTATTTACGTGGCTTTTTTTGCTCCCTGGGTACATGGTGTATTAGGGCAATTAAAGGTCAAAACAACAAACAATTCTTTTAATATTTTTTATTATTATTTAGAAATGTTATTATGTAAGGTCAATCCCAGATAATTTCAGTTTTTATAATAGCATAATGTAGAAGCCTAATAATAAGAAATAAAATACAAAATTAATATAATCAATATGTAATATAAATAATAAATACTAAGAATAATAATCATAATAATAATATAAACTGAATAATAATCAACATTAAAATTCAGGGGAGACAAAGCATAAAGCCTACATTTTATTTGATGGGGGTGGTAAGGGACCTGGATAATGGATAGGGGGGCGCTGGTCCAAAAAAGGTTGAGAACCACTGATTTAGGTTATATAAATATAAATATAGGTTTGATTACAATGGATTCATATTGCTTAGCTTCTTACCTTTCAAAGGACACCAGAAATATGAATATAAGCTTTACGGTTGAGGAGCTTTTCCTGATTCATTTCGGGAACGTTATTTCAGGCGTTTTTTTCCAATGGCTAGGCTTAAGAGGTTAAAAATAAGTACACAGCTTCCGTACTTTTTTGTGCACCACATTAGTGTTCACATAGTTTTGCAGTTTTTTTTTTTTTTTTATTTAAAGTTTGTCGTGCGAATCATCCGGACTATAGAAGGCACTTTTATATTCCTATTGGGGTATGTCTCCATCTAACCTCTCTACACTCCTCCTACTATTTACCATTCAAGGTTTCACTTCTGGTCGGCAAAATCCTTCAAAAGAAATCCCACATCAGCTTGTGCCACAAGTTTGCACTAGCACTGTGTTTTGTAGAAGTGAAACCTCGACCTCTCTGAACGTCTCCCATCATTAGTCACGCCTGCTAAGCACTCATTCTTTAATTAAAAAAAGAAACACATTCCCAGATGAGTTGCCGTCTTTGTATGGCGTTTACTGTGCTTTTGAGAGCCTCCTGAAAATCCAAGAGGTGCTGTAATGTTGCATTGTAGCTGTAATATTGTAATATAGCTGCTTGGCAAAGTGGCTTTATTTCTGTGTTTGGGCTTCATGGCAGCTAACTGGCAGGGAGATAAACTCCATGTGGCCCAAGGGAGCGTGGTGATGATGAGCTAAACAAACAGGCTAACAGGCTAGCACTACGGCACAACAGAGTCTGCTGAACACAGCATGTTCTGTACGTATGGGGAGAAAAAAGGGAGGGGAGGAGGTGTGAGGTAGGAAAGGAGAGGAGGAACGATGGAGGGGATCAAATGAAGGGAGCAGGAGGAGGAGGTGTTAAGGGAGCGCCGACCGGCTGGCTCAGCTGTGTTGTAGCCAATGGGTGAACTGGCTACTCTGCCGACTCTCCTCCGTGACTGTTGGGATGAACATTTCACTGTAGTTGGTTCAATTCCTTTGGCCCAGAGGCAGCTGAGGGGTCTCTAAAAACAAATATCTCCAGTCCTGAGAGGTGGAAGGTTGGACATGGATTTAAGAGCGTTATACTTATTACTACAGTTAATAAATATGCACAATTAAGTAAAGCTGACGTCCAAATAAACAAACGGCGTCAACAATTTCATGACAACACCAGAATGTGTAACGACTCATTTTTATATGAAATGGGAAGAAAATCATTTTAGGCTTACAACCCTGCAAACACAAAAACAGATAAAGGAGGGTTTAACTGTGTCCCTGGACTTCACTGTGCACACATTAACACTTAGAGCTAGTTCACCTAAAACATCTTGGACCAGTAATGAAGAGCACCTTGTGGCACCCAATCAGTTAAAACTTTGCCTTTTTGTCAAACATTGAAGTAAAGATCTTCTCCACCCATGCCTAGGCTCTGTGTACTGTATTAGGAAGAAGTTACATAACTATACAAAATAATCTGTGACACAATTTCCTATTTAGGATAACTCACATAACCCATTAGATTCCATCATTTGAATAGAGATAAGATTGATAAAGTATCTTTATAACGATAAAGTGTTTAAAGCTTATGCAGATATTAAGTCAGAAATGGCCCCAAGACAAATACCTCAGTGGAGTTTTGTCCAAGTGAGAAGTGCAGTTACTGCTTTTAGGATTCAGCCAGCCAATGCCTCCTACTGGGATACATGTTTACTATAAAGAGATATTTCTTAATTATAAGAAGATTATTTAAATATATGAGATTTCCAAGAATGTCCCATTGAAACTAACTCGGCTCAAAACATTACACAAGTATCATTGGACTCCCAATAGGTTGTTGAGGGTGGAGCAAAGGCCGGACAGCACTTGTCGAAAATGCACATCTAATGAAGGCTCATATCATAGGGTTGCCAAAAAGTTTTTTATTTTTTTGTAATTTAAGACGAGATTGATGCACTGTTGAGAGTAGCTAAACTCGAAAAAGTAATTAACATGAATATAGGCTCTCTAGATAAATATAAGTCAATATAGTCACCCTTTTTTTCCCTAACTTAATTATATACTTATTTATCTCTTTGTTTTTTTGTGTTTATTTTTCCTCTTGTTGTTTGTGTCTGATTTTTATTTGTATTTGTTAAAAAAAAGAAGAAATGTCTTCGGCACAGGAGGGACTAAAAACAAAACAGCTACACCAGAATGTGGATCGCACGTGAGACAATACCCTGTGAACATTACATCATATCATATGCATGATGTGCAAAACTGCCTTTTTATTCACGCTATGTCTTCAGATTGTTACATATGTATAGGTTTAGAGATGTGTGTGTGTGTGTGTGTGTGTGTGTGTGTGTGTGTGTGTGTGCATGTGTGTGTGTGTGTGTGTGTG
>CALSBV010012174.1:1071162-1093572 GCA_943590825.1 Bovichtus diacanthus | reverse complement strand
AGAAGGTGAGACAGGGTCTAGTTTATGTGTGTGTCCAGTATCTTTGCCCTGTCAACAGTAGAACACAGTTGAAGCCTATTTCCACTGAGAGAGGGGCAGCAATATGTTTTGGACCAAAGCTGCAGCAAAGATAAGATCCACGCTACTGCAGCCCACAATCTGATCCTGCCGCCGTGCCAGAGGGCAGAATCCAATTTCCTCCACACTGCGAAAAAAAGAAAGCAAAACAAGAAAAGCAAAACATTTTTTTAATCAATGATTAATGCTTTGCAGGAGATGACTATTTATCTCTTGCATATTCCAGTATGGACAAAGTGTTGCAGCTAATATATTATGTGTGTACTCTCAGTAGGTTTTGGCAGAATCATTGTATGATAAGGCCTGGCACGTCGTTAACATGAGCTTTTGTCTCTCCCTGGCCTTCTTCCACCAGGCCACGTTTGCCTTCTCACAACATGACATTTGAAGCGCAAATTGTCTGGCCTTTCAGAAGGCTGGACTGTCTAGCTCATACTGACAAGACAGACAAAACAGTCTTTCAGATAACTGCTCCATCCTCAATTATTAGACTTCTTTGAACTAAATGTTCCCTGTGCTGTTCATGTCTGTCATCTGCTGGCAATCCAGCGGGGTCCACAGTGCAGCTACTACTCTGCTGTAGATGTGTTACTGGACTTTAGGTGGGGAAAGCACTCGCGCATAGGTCAGCTTGAGAACCAAAACCATTTGCTAAGCCCCAACTTCAAACAGTGATCGTCCAATCATAGTAGCTTAGCAATCATAGCTAGCCACAGAAGGCCAAGCTACCCAGAAACAATGCGGGGATGCAAAGTCAATTTGACATAGTGGCCAAACTGCAGAATTACAACTTCCGGGTCCGTCAGGTGATGCCATTGGGCCCAAAATGTTTTATTTCCCATAGATTTACATTGGGAATAGACAGTCTGGAAATCAATTTATGTCTTAAGTATACTATATAGTACATAGTATGTTGCATTGTTAGAGGAGCCTGGGATTTTCATTGCCAACAACTGCGCTGTAGCTTTTGTGCGTATGACAATACAGCCTTTGAATCTTGAATCAACAATCCCAGTACTAATACTTCAATAGCCCTTATTTAAATAATTAGGTCCTAAAAATTGTAAAATGCAATAATTACCAAATCCAGAGTTATTTTCCTTCCTCCGTTCATGTGAATGAGCCCGACACCGGAAAGCAGGTTTAAAGGAAACGCTAGCGTGCTTGCTCTATGAGCCCCATGGATGCGGAAGATCTGGGTAATTTCTTACTTGGAAGTCGAACTTTTCTGGTTTCATGCGTCACTGAGCAATTTTCATAGGAATGAACAGGGCCCCGCCTCCAACACAGTATCCTGTTCTCTTTATACATCCAGGCAGCAGGCTTATCAAGCTTTGGATTTTTCTGTATGTTCCAGCAATGAGCATGATGCTGTATTAGGAATGTTAGTCTGTATATAGACTTAAGAGTTTGGAGGGTGGCTACTCCGAAATGTGAAATACAAGAGAGTAAAGAATGGACTGGACTGCGTTTGTTTTCTCTAACGTTCAGTCATTTTAAAACTGGCTCTTTTTAAAACTTGCTAATTTTTGACAAGTACGCCAGAGTTTTCATTTCCAACCATAGACTGTATATTATAAGTGGATGCTGTGACTTCACGCATTGGTTTGTGGACTACAGTTTTGAAGCCTAGAGTTTGTCGCCATCTTGGTTTTTTGGAAGCAGAAGTAACACCAGAGGGTGGAGCTAAGTACAACCGAACACTGAACAAGACATTTTTAGTCAACGAAAATGTTACAATTAACTTTTCATGAAGTGAAAAAAAGTTAACGTAGGCTTAATAAGCTAGCTAGTAGTGGCTGATAGAATTAGGTAGCCAATGTTGTAAAGTCACCTGACAAAATTGACAAAATCTCCAGATTTTGTTGAGACTTTCCAGCGTCATCACTGTAAACTGCATAAGTTCCATGTGAGAACAGAAAGCTTGACAGGCTCTAACTAAGGGGGACGGGCTCTGCGTCAGTTCTGTATATTTCAGGGGATTAGCGTGCTGTGGTTAGAGTGGTTTTCGATAAACTCCCTTGTGCATTCAGGCTTTCATTCTGTGCACTAGCTGCTACAGATGTGTTACATACAAAGTCTCTCAACCAGCTTCTAAGCAAACAATGCCATGCATATTACAAATGAAGATGATGCACAAAGAGAGGGGATCCAAAACAAACTTGAATCCCTCTCTTGAGGATGCAGCCAAAGTGCATCAGTAGTTCATGCATACATGCAGCAGGGAGAGGCAGTGCTACAGTAGCACCGTCTGTATGTAATCCTCTGTTCATTAGCATGTAGCGCTACTGTACTTCTCAGCTAGCCAGCCCCTGTTGTCGCCCCAGACTCTTAATCCTTCCTCCGCCTGTTGTGTTTCTGCTCCACTGGGGACCAATCGTGCCAATTCCACTCATCGAGCTTGATAATTAGTGACAATTGTAAAAGTAATTTACAAACTCAAGCGATGCCATTGAGCCAATGGTGCCAATTAACTGGGGATGCTAATGTGGGCAGAAACGCGGAAAAGCAGCATCTAACCTCCATTACAGTGGGGGGGGGGGGCTGTGCTCTGAGTGTGTCAGGGAGAATTTCCCAGGGAGGACAGGGGAGTGGATGCACATTGTTGAGCTGCATGTCACCATGCTGCAGATTATTCCCACAATACAAGTACAAGTATCGTGACCAGGGCAACAACGTTTTAATTTACATGTAAGGCGATTAGCTGATGCCTTTACTTAGAGTCACTGGTACTCCAGCAGTAGAATACGGCTCCAGTCCTACATCATTAAAAATAACTCAAGTAAGGCTCTCTGGAAAAAATACATTGGTCTTTTCAGCAGAAATTAAAAGGCTGTGTGCACTGCCACAAATAGTTATTGGTGAAAATCTTCACCACAGACCAGCACATATCAGCTAAAATATTGAATCAAAACCATAGAAGACCTTGACAGAGTAGCTGGTGCTTAGGACAGTCAGATGATTTATGGTGTGAAAATGTGCTTTTTCTTTTATCATGAACTAATTCATATCTGCAGCCTGCAGGTCCCTCCTTCTAATTAATCAAGTAAAATTGAAACGGAAAATAAGAATCGTTTAGCTCAAAGGTTCACCGTTTGACCATTAGAGGTGCTTTAAGTCTCCGGCAGGAGGTCCTGAACTGAGCTAAAACTACTGCTGTGCAATACTAATTTCAAAAAACTGGATACGTTGAAGCTAGTCTGTGAAGCTTTTTATGTGGTTCTAGCATTTCTTTTTAATTAGGGTAGAAACGTGCTCAGTTCTTTTCAGCCAACGCTACCACCATCGCTTTGGAGGTGGCAGTGTTGGTCTGTTGGCCGGTACGTCCACCAGACTGTATCATCTCCACAACTACTGGATGGATTGCAGTGAAATTTGGTCCAGATGTTCATGTTTCTCCCATGGGCGAATTGTAACAACTTTGGTGATTCCGTAACTTTATGAGCGCCGTCTTCAGGTCAACATTTTACTTTGTCCAATACTTTTGGTTTATGATGGTAAACATCACACCTGTGCAACATCAGCATGTCATTGTGAGCACGTTAGCATGATGACGTTAGCATTCAACAAAGCTGCTTGCATGCTGCATAGTTTGCCATTAAGGGAATCTTTTATTGGGGTGATTATAACGCTCTTTTTTAAATGTTATTATTTCGATTTGTTCATTGTATAAATACAATGTGAGGCATTGAACACTGTAACTGCCTTTCTCACCTGACCCCTAGCAGTATTCTTTGAGAAATGGGGGAAAGATTCACTTTTTCCTCTCTTCAATTGTCATACCTTTCATTACTACACTTCTAAGTTAAAGATAGCCCACTCTTCATTTAGCAGATCAAGAGATCTACGAGACTGCTGGCGTGTGGGAATATACACTGTAGATGATGTGGACGGATTAAACTTTGTTCTATTTGTGTTTAAGCAAAGGGAAAGTCTCGAAGAGGCTCGTTATTGGAAGTCAAGGCCCGGCAGTCTCATGAGTGCTGTAATTGTTGCTCGGTTCAATGCTTCCCACTTTCGTGAAAAGGAATCAGTAATGTAACTAATCCAGTGTAAGCAGGAGGGAGCCGAGCTGGTTAATGGTACAGTTTGCCCTTTGTAGAAACCTCTCCTCCTCTCCCCCCCTTCTGCGGGATTAAAAACAGGAGGTGTATTCCCATTCTGTCAGTCACAGGCACCCTGCCTCCGAGGCCTCAGTCTCTATCAGTGTAAACAGAAGAGGGGAAGCAGTGTTTGGTGTTTTCTCCTGTCTAAAAAACGTCTTTTGGTGCCTCTTTGATCACAGGCGCTGGAATAGTAATTGCTATCACTTACGAAACAAAATGACAAGCGCTGCCAACAGCTTAGCAATGCAAATACAAAAGAAGAGAGAGCAGTGGGGATGAAGGTCTATGAAAAAAGGTTGATGTTGTTTGCTTAAACTGTGTGGAGGTCCTGATCTTCAGCTGGGATGCTGTTGATTGATATTGGAGGGCCATGAGATTGTTTACGTGAAAGAGAGACTTTCATTTACATACATATATTCTTTTAAAGTGGCAATCCACACGACCTATTTTGTCTCTTTTTGTGGCGCTGAGGAGTCACTGCTGTTTTTTTTCTGCACCATTTCAAAGTAGAGCCATAGGCAACTTTTGATAGAAGCTGCCTTTTGAAGAAATTTGCTAAATTGATTATTAAAAATCCTAATTGTCAGACACCACAATGAAGACGGATGTACTGTATACAGTAGTATTCTCAAACATACTGCATTTAAGTGCATGTCCAAGCCTAACTTCCCTGTCGTGTCTATCTTTTGCAATTACAATTAGCCACGAGTCAGGCAAGGCAGTAAGCCTGAGAAAAAAATGTCTATATTATAAGAAACCCTTCCAGGAGAGCTGAGAGCCAGCCCTACTGGGAGTTGAAGTCTGGTCTGTCTGGCTTACACAAAGTGGGTGCAGCCAAAGCAGTGATGGCTGGACGCTGGTGATTTAAACAGCATACAGAAAGAGAGAAATGAAGGAACTGGACGGCCCCTCTTCCCTCTTTAAAGCTGTGGAGGTGGATAAGCCTCTGGTGTTATTCACAGGTTCCCTCTGACATCTTCTGTTGATGTTTATTTAAATGGCGCTCAGATCGGTGTGGAAATCGTCCCGTTGCGAATGCCCAGCAGGACACAAAACAACTGGGCTCTAGAAGGGAAACAGAAAGGGCTTGAGAGAGAGAGTAAGAGAGAGAGAGAGAGAGAGAGAGAGAGAGAGAAATATTTCTGAAAGGACGGAGGAAGAAAAAAGAAGAGAGAAAACTTGAGGGTGTTATGTAAAGGAAGGGATTTGTGTGAAATGCATTTTGTGTAATGAGACGCCCCAATTCTGCTCTTTGAAATAGCGTTACCTGGAGCTGGAAAATAAAAATCTCTCTTTTTGCCTGTCCCCCATGGAGCCGTCTGTTCTCGGCTTACACTAGGCCCTATCCTCCATTTCACAAAAACACTCAGGCTCTGTATTTTCTTAGATTTAGTCGTCAGGCTGGTCGTCGGGAGAGGGTGTCATTTCAGAGCTCCTGCTGGGAGATTGCTCTTTCTTCTAGGACATTCTGACACGGAGTTAATAATGTAGCTTTTCTTTCATAGCACACACAAACACAGCCATCGACCCCATTGGCCATCAACAGAAATGTCCATTCACTGAATAAGCTGCTGTTTTCTGCCGTGTTTTTCCAGACGTAGTGGTGTTTGTTGCCTCTGTGTGGAAGGCGTTGGACACCCATTTTGCTCTTACGACATGGGAACACTGTTTTCTCAGTGTGATGAGCATCATTTGACAGTCCCCTGTCTCAGCATCCGAGCCCATTTACAGCCAGCGCGTTCACTTTATTGCCATTTGCTGATGGCAGCACTTTGAAGTGTTTGCTAAGGGAGGGCAGGGGGTGGTGTGGGGGCAGGGGAAGTTTAATTGGCTGCATTAGTTGGTTTCTTTCTTGGTGCCCCCCAGTCACAGTGAGCTGGATTAGGCGACCTACATTTTAGTTTTGCTTCCCCCCCTCCCCCATTTTGATTCAGTGCTACCAGTCTTTCCTCATGACGTGTTTTGGTTTCTTTAAAGAATCCCTGTTCATCTCTACCAGCTCCTCGCAAAATGAGTTTGATTTGTGTAAAGGAAAAAAATCAGACTATGAGACATCTTCAAGCTCCAGTCCACAGTCCTCTGCATTTGCATTGCCATGGATGTGTTCACACGGACTACAGGGAAAGTTAAATTTAGCATCCTCATCCCTATGCACATGACAATGATTGACAGCCCGCTGTGGGTAACGATGTGTTCTGTTTTACAACATGTCGCCCACAGCAGTCGCCCTCGGAGAAGTTTTGATGTTTGTTTTGTTTGAAATGCCTATACGCTTTTGTACATCCAGCGTGGCATCTCCTGCAGTATGTTTGGGCTAGATGAAGCTTCCATGTGGAGCAAGACAAATCAATCATTTTAAGGGTTTGAAATATTTTGGGGAGCAAACTGTTGATCGGCACCAGAATTATAACTTTTATTTTTTCAAAGCATTTCTTTTTTTTTTTTTTGCTTCAACTTTTTGTAGTGTAGCCTTGTATGAAATGTGCTCAGTAAATATGATACATGTGTTGATAACAAAAAGTTTTTTCTTTTAGAAATGTACTACATTATATACAATCTATACAGAGAGAAATAAGCATTGGGTAACTTTGGTGAAAACATACAAATAGCACAGATATGTTCTACATCATTGAATCCCGAAACTGATGGAATGAATCACAAGTTTGGGAGGTTTTCTAATCATGGCCGTTGGATGCTAATAAAACAACATTTTAAACAGACTGCCACAAAATACTAAAACTGCATATAAATATAGAGTTTCCATCCAATTTATTTTTAACACAATTGCAAAAAAAAGATAACAGTTTAATTAATACTTAACGTAATCCTCTTAATTGCAGTTTGTCACACATGCTCTGGCACCATGCTGAAGTGGTGCTGCAAAGACAAATTCAACATCTTGGGAAACGATCAACATTAAAAGAAGTTTGTTAAAGAACCGCACAGAGTACCTAATCTGAAATTGTACATGCTATGTATTATATTTGAGGCATTATGTGATGTGGAACTCATACCGTTGTCTGGGCGTAGCAGTACAGTATTCAGGTTCAAATGAAGGGAGGTTGATGTAACAGCTGACCTTGGCTATGCGCCCTGCATGGCTGCCCCTGTAAACCATCAGTCTGGTGGAAGTCTGACTGAAATATTAAAGAGCCTGTCTGCTCGCCCGCTGTAGCAGCTCACCATGGAGCAACCGGAGTGTATGGTGTAGTTTATGTCATGGGTACAGTAGGTATGTAATGGATGGAAACCAAAGTGAAACAAGAGAGGATGACTATTCTCAGCTTAATTGACACTCATATCACCACCGGTCCTTTGATATATTTATCCATCCATCTATACATCCATTACCTGCCTGCAGTATATTATATTTGTTGCTGATAACAGATTGAGGGTGTAAATACATCCTATTATTATGGAAGTGATGTCCTTGCGGCGCTAAAAAGAAGATGGAAGTCACCTCGCCCTGCTGTAGATCACCTTACAGCACACCAGACTGTATAAGTGCCGGCTCTGATTTTGATCACGCAGGTACAAGCATGTATTGGTTGACAGGCCAATAGCATCCCGCTGCAGAGCTCCAGGCTTGGGCCCACTGCCGGAACTGTGACCCGACTCCCTCGCCAGCACACACGCTTGTTATCACGTGTTGAGGATGGGAAATCACGTGTGTTTATCACGCTTCCTTGTCCATAAATAACGTTTACCTGCCACTGTGATATATTGCACAGTGTGTTGTTTTATTGCTCCTACAACAACATGGTTGTGTAGAAATATTAAAGTTGTTGGGGGAGGTCTAATGAACGCATCCTATCATATCTCTGGTGTACACAATTTCAGCTGTCACTTCCTTCTCCGAGCTCTGGGCCTGAAAGGGTCCACGAAGACAGTGGGCCCGAGCCTGGAGCTCTGCAGCTCGACCCTTCTAGGAATTACGCTAATATTTTTCTACACCTTGTGATTTGAATGCAATGCCAACATTCAGTGCCATCACAGGAAGCAGTGTGTCCTTTATGTAGCGAGGCGAAAAGAAAGGAGTGTGAAGGTTGATTTACGTTCTTGTGCCTTGTTTAGATATGTAATTAGAATGCTCCCCCCTGCACACATTTACATGCAGAGACACACACACACACACACACTGCCTCCTTCTGGACAACACTTTTTATTGTCAAAATCCTCCACAGTGTGGGAGCACCCGTAGTAAACCCTGTGCCAATCACAGGTTGGTCGCTGCGACCCTGACCGTGTTAACCACTGAGCCAACGTGTGGCCCTATAGACTAAAGGAGGACGTTGCTGCACACTTCCTCAACCTGCTTTATGGGATGAGTGCTATGTGAGAAGGCAGCATGTATACATGCAGAAAAAGCCATGACCTGGTGCACATTTTCTTACGGGAACAGGTGAGACATTCTTCTTTGCAAAACGAGCAAAGAGCTCTTCGATGTGAGCTTGCAAAAACCGGACAATGGCTGTTGGATCCTGCAATAAAGTCACAGACACCAGCAGGCGCCTGCCCTCGCATCACAGCCTCGCAAGTTTCGTAGTGCTTTTCACATCCGGGCAGAAGCCTTCAGTGACGGTGAGTCCCTCCAGTGTCCTGATGACTCTCACCCTCAGCAGGGTAACATACAACCACAGCTGCTGCTCACTTTCTGCCTCGGATGTAGACTCATAACAGGTTTGGCGCATAGTGGTTCTTCCATTTTCTGTACGATATTAGCATTAGTATTCAGTTGTTCAGTAGTCTCTGTTGTGAGATGTAATCCTCAATCTGGGAAACTGTGTGCTGCCGATGTCAGACATGCATGCACGCACACACACATTCTCCTCCAAACAAAATACCAAAAAATCCGTAGTAGACACTGACCAGCATGCCCACGTATAACCTCCTGAATCTGCAAAGTAACTAGTAACTAAATGTATCAAACACATGCATGTGAAGTTAAGGATACAATATTTCCCTCTGAAATGTAGTGGAGTTTTAAAAGATTAAACAAACATAAAATGGAAATCAGAAACTGAAGATGCTCCGTGCACAGCAGTGCTTCTCTCCTGGGTGCCAGCTGGTGCAGCGTAATTCAAAAGAAGTCAAAGAATATCCCTTCTTGTTTTTAATGGAATCTGTTATTAAAATAGTGTTTATTTACCTCAAATTTTTAATAAAGTACTGTACCTCAGTAAATGTACTCATTTACTTGTCACCCCTGCTTCTTCTTTTCCTCTCCCTCCTTCACCTCTCCGGCTAACACTTCTGTTTGGTAGAGAAGCCTCCAATAGAGGGATGCTGTTGTGAAAGAACTGAGGCAGCAATCAAGACCCCTGGGACTAGAAACAAGAAAGAGGAAGGGGGAAAACGCAGTGGCAGAAAGAGGCAATAGAGGGAGATGAAATAAACGATGGGAGTCTTTTTTTAAATGCTTTTAAGTTATAATGAAACAGCAGTCGTTTGAGTAAAACATGCAGATAGACGAGTTGCTGGCATTTCATTTTCTAACCATTAGTAGTAGGATTGCAACATCCTGACAACAAAGGCCATTCAATGGAAATAAAGTAATTTGGGACACAGTGGAGATGAAACAAAGCGAGTGCACAAGAAAGAGAGCTACAAGAGAAAAAAACATCGACATTGACACCTGATTGATTGATATCCCACAGTGGCTCACTGATTCGATTGTGTGTGTGTGTGTGTGTGTGTGTGTGTGTGTGTGTGTGTGTGTGAGTGTGTGTGTTTGTGTGTAATTTAGACTGAATAAATGCTAAGGAAATTGGACCTGAATGCACCCAAGTGGCGAAAATGTGGTTAACAATGACCTTAATGTGCTGCCTCCAATTCATTTTCAGCCCTCACAGAGTGCTTGCCTCTGTTACCTTTACCAGCTGGAAAAACACCTGATTAAAAATGAATCACCTTTCTCTCCGGTGAATTCAAAATTGCCTTTAGCATTACAAGAGTCTAATGCTTCTCTGTTGGGACGATGGCTTTTTAACAGCGCTAGGTTGGTCGGTTCGGACTTGAACATCTCAACCTCCACAGATGTGTTGCTGTGACGTTTTGTAATTATATTTGTGGTTCCCAAAGGATAAATCCTAATGACTTTGATGGTCTCCTGATGTTTCCCTTGGCGCCACTGTGAGGTTGACATTTTTGTTTTGTGTGAATTATCTCGACTACTACTGAATGGATTGCTATATAATATTGACATCTGGTACACACATCCATGGTCTCCTAATAGCTTTTTGAATACTGATTATTTTTATCCAGCTAAATTTAATTAATGCTTCCCGTAAGATGTATCCTAATGACTTTGGTGATCGTCTGACTAGCGCCACCATAAGGTTGAAATTTGTAGTATTAATTTTGGTACACATATCCATGTGTCCTTCTGGATGAATTATAGCAACCCTAACTTTTTCATCTAACGCTATCATCAGGTCAAAATTCAACAATACCTTCTTTGGTTTCTAAAAAACTAAAGATTCCTATGAGCCTCAGTGCTAAGTTGCAAATGTTAACATGCTAACACACTGAACTAAGATGGCAATCATGGTGAACATTATAATCATCATGAATGAACATTGAACAGCATGTTCCCATTGACATTGTGAGTGCAGTCTCTGCGGTCGATCCACCACTTTGGGCCACAATAAATATTTGGTGGATTGCCAAGAAATTGTATACAGACCTTCATGCTCCCCAAAGGATGAAGTCGACTGACTTTGTTAATCATCCGGTTTTCTCCTCGTGCCACCCCAAGATGACATTTTGGATTCTGAGTGAACTGGCTTGAATTGATGGATTACCATGACATCTGGTACAAACATTCAACATCCTCAGCAAATGAAATCAAGTGCTAATTAGAAAGTGTTAGCATGCTAAACATTAGCTTCTAAACATTAGAATGTTAGCATCGTCATTGTGGTATGCTTTAGACTAGCTGTAGTGATGCATACAGTAGGCTACAGTAATCAAATATCAGAGAGTTGCAATCAAACTGGTTTGGGTCTTTGGATTTTCAGCCACCTTTTTAGCTACACTGTTCATGTTCCATGTGCAGACTGCGAACACATTTTTTTCTCTTGGGAGCACAATAAAGTAGCTGTCTGTCTGGCTACCGAGCCAGTTATAAATATTTATAGATGGGGAATCATTCAGGTTCAATGCTGCCTTTGAATTCAATTTGATGATATATATCTGTAAAGTAAACCCCCTTCCCAAGTTTTCACCATATTTAACCATATTCTTTTCACATTGACGAAATATCTTATCAGCCTGTCTGACTAATACGTTACCTCTCTGCTAACCCCGAGCACCACTAAACCACTTGTTTCATCCCAGTGGAATTGAGTGACACATTAGCATGCAGAGGCTTCACCCGCCGCACTGATGTGCACAATCATCAAGCCGTTTTGTGGGCTGCACTGGCTGAATGTGGCTCTCCTTCATGATTTACATGCAAACTCTGCCAGATGCTCGACGCTGGGGAATCGTTTCATATTCTAACACCAAGACAAGAAATATAGCTATGGAGTGTGTGGCTGCTGCTGTGCATATGTTTGTACTGTGTGTGTGTATGCATGCACTGTTGACTTTACTGCTGAGTTTATGATGCAAACTAGTTTCCTTAACAATGCCGCCACAAGCTTTTCATTTGGCCCTTTCTGATTACATTCCAGGAAGAATGAAACCCCAAACAGAGAGGAGACTGGTACGGCTCTGAATATATTCTCAGATTGCTGTATGTTTTGTTTTCAATTTGTGCTTAGGCGCATAACAGGTAATAAAATGTAGGTCCCAGTTTTGGTTAAGATCCTGACTCCGTCATAATCATAAATCAAGGAACAGACCCGGGACAGCTCGGCTGTTGGATTATGTCATTTTCCATCACTTTTCAGACTTGTGTAAAATTACTTTGTCTTCAGGGAGCTTACGGAGTAATGTGTTGTCAAAGATATAAAAGCTGATAGGGCACTGTGAGAACAAAGTCAGAATAACAATCTCACTGTTTTGTTTTATTATCACTCTGAGCATCAGGACCACAGATACACAGCAACACAAACTGCTGTTGGTTCAGTGCTGTGTCATTGCAGATAATGTTTGGCACGGTGTAGATGCTTCATTTTAGAGGACGTACAAGTGGCTTCAGATGCAATGACTGATAGGTTTACAGCAGATTTCAAATGCTTGTTTATTTCTGTCCTGACTCGGCCGTCCTTCCCCTCAGTGTTCGGCATTGTTTATACCACAATAAAGAGCGAGCACATTGAGCTGTGCGGGGCGACTGTAAATTGTCGATAGCCTACATTGCAGAGGACCATAAATATCAGCTGTCCACCGCTCAATATTTGTCACAGTTGGTCTGTGGAGAGGACACAGCAGGCAGTCCAGGGGTGCTTCAGAAGCTGCTTTTTGGATGCTGCCAGGCTGCACGGCTGTCACATGTTCATGCTGGTCTGTGAGTGGGGGGGTTGAGTGAGCAGGTCATTTGTCAGAAGGGCTATCTACATGTCTTCTTCAGCGCAGCGAGGGGACTTGTGATCGGAGTTGCGCACACCACCTCAAGACTCGTTCACACGATAGTGACATTTGGCAGTTAGCTGGCCTTATAGCACCAATGCTACACTAGCTGTGTGGATTTGCACATTCGCTGCTACCAAGCACACAACAGTCTTGACGTCACAAGGGTTCTCAATAATCATGCGAGGTAACTTAGTGGTTCATTTTAGCATCAGAAATTCTCGGGATTTGAGTTAAAATGTCTTGTTCAGAAGGCAGGTTTTAAGAAAATACAAACAACTGCTGTACAGTCACAAACCTAAATGGCAAAATACCATCTCTGATGATGTTTGCCTTGACTTCACTGTTTTTCTACGCTTCCCACCTATGGACTTAATTTTTTTTAAAATCCATCGTTAACTAGAAGCGTGGCCTTGCCTCAGTAAGTTATCCTTCCTGTGTTCTCTTGTTCATTTTACATGTCCTCAAGTTAATTCCAGTCCTAATTAACTACCTTTGAAAGGAATCTGTGTGATAATTACCACAAGGAGGTGGAGCGGAAGCAATCACACTCTGCACAATTTATTCCCTACCACAGGGAAAACCCTACAGAGTCACCCGCTGGCTTTCTTTTTTTGTCCTGAAAATCACCTTCAGCACTCACTGTAGAAGACACAAACAATCAGGTGGTCTCACAGACAAACACCCCTGCTGAGTTTTAGTCTGTGTGGTATATTTGCACAAATAATTATTATGATAAAAAAAAAAAAAAAAAAAAAAAAAAGAACTGAGAAATGAGAAATGCAATAAATAAACTGCAGAAAAACACAGAGGCAGTTGTAAATAATGGCTCCCGCAGCAGAGAAACGAGGCTTTCAAATAACAACTAATGTCACCAATGAGGAGAATGGTGCCTGAATAAGGACACACAGTGTTATTGATGCACCCAAAACCAGACCTGGCCATATGGTTCCATTCCAGAGACACAGCACCGAGGCACCGGCAGTACAACAAATAACAGGAATCCTTTGTACTTTAAACCTCTGTATTGTTAATGCACTAAAACGTTTCTTTGATATTACTATGACGCTTGCAAATGTACCGTCTTGTCTGATGTTCAATTCTGGCACCTTTTTTAGGAGAATATTAGCTGGAAATAAGAATATTACCTGAAAGACGTAGTTGGCAAAACCTTTCTTCAGCCCAGAGTAGTCTGCAAGTATTCTTTTCAGCCTAGATAAAACATATAAAAAAAGGTATAAATAGCTAGTAATCTGAAAGAAATAAACTGTTTAGTTGTGTGTGTGTGTGTGTGTGTGTGTGTGTGTGTGTGTGTGTTTCAGGGAGATGGTAAAACATTTTTTAATAGTTTTCTCAAAAAGGGTAGTTTGAATACACTAACAAGCCTTGACATAAAAGTTGGCTTCTGTCTCAAGAGGTGGGTAGTTCACAGGTTTGCATGCTCTTTTAATTCATCACTGAGGCCTGGTGCACAGATGGACCCGCTGGCCCAGCACTTTGACAACACCTTAATGAACGAGTCCATTTTTAAAACCCAGGAGGGGAAGGCGCCTCTGTCCCTGCTCCTGTAGAGTAAATTAGATTGACTTCTAAACTCAGAGAAACAGATGATGCAAATGTCACACTTGATCCATTGATTTGGCCGAATTAGCTAATGCACCTGCGAGCCGCACCTTGCATAAACATAAAGCACTTGCTGCGCCACCACGAGCCGTACATTGAACATTGAGTAATGCCGACTGGAGTGACGTGTCTCATAGAAAATGATGGAGGAGTTTCATCCGGAGGGACATTTTTCCCACAGAAAAGTAAAAGGATTTGTGCTGAAGAAACACATTTCCTGGCAAGGCATAGAAGGATGTGAGGAACGCGATTTAACTAACCTTCAAAACGACGGCCCGCCACTGTGATCTAAGACTTTCCCAGAAGGAATCCCTGAACACGCTGGTGTCTGTTGCTCTGAACAAGTTGAATGAATGATTTCTTGGAGATCAATTGCATTCTTGCCAACTTGTGCGTGAGATGTGTATGTGGCTGGATACGAAGTGAGAGTGGAACCAGTCAGCATTTTTCTGAGAGAAATGATTAAGCATTAAGTTATTTAGACTGTTTGACCTGACTGTTTGTGGTCTACACATTCTCAAAGGATTTCGCTGAATGCGCTTATTTACTTTTCTTGCTGAGAGTTAGATGAGAAGATCAAGCCCACTCTCGTGTCCGTGGTAAGATTCTACAAGCATCCGAATAGCTAGTTTAGTGAAAAGGCAGGAAATGGGGGGGACAACAGCCGGCCCCGTACGTTTACTACACAATTCTTGCACTCAGAAAGTCTTGTAGACGGGTGGGTCGGATCATAAACTGAACTGAAATGTCCTTTGATAAAAGGTTTAAGGACGGAAACGTTGTGAATTAAGTGAGTGCAAGTGATGCAGGATATCAGAACATGTACTATAACGGGTGCTTAGCATCAAAGAGACGCAGACACTGCATTCAGAGTCCTTTCCAGGCAACTGTCTTAAACTTTTAACAATAAACCTGCTTTTGTTTATGGGTCCAAAAAATATGCAATACACAACTCACTGTTCAGTTTTTTAGGTGCAGTAGCATCAAAGGCAGTCATGGTGTAAAGTAATTTTACTATAGTTTAGCACTAACAGTAATAGTTGGATGGTTGATACCGTTTACCTTGATATTTTTGACCACAATATTTGTAGTGTAAATATGTAATACTGTCACTTCCTACATGAGACTGGTATTAACTTTCTCATCTAAATGTTGGCAGGAAAGACAATCACTCCTGAAATGTTAAACTATTTCTTTAATATGAGAATTACCTGCTTTACATCATGAAACTGATAGAAGTTTAGATGAATACAGACAAATGGACTTGAAAAGTGTCAGAATCCATGTGTGATAAGTTGATTTGAAGGTAAATGTTGATGTTTACATATTTATCGCCATAACTCTCCTGTCATAAAACTGTAGTAATTTGAGGAATAGAAAAGTTACAAGACGAAAAACCATCCAAAGTCTTTAGTCAAGGTCTGAATTAGACCCAATGGCCATTCGTAGTGCCTGGCTAAATTTACCTTCTGTATGAACCATATTACTGCTAAAAAAGTTGTGAAAGGGATGATAGATGAAAAGAATGGAAAAATAGCCAAAACTTGGCTCATTTCATTTTCCATTTCTCCTGAATAAATCAAAGTTGGTTTAATAGAGAGGAACTTTACTCTCAGAGAGACGTTTCGGGGAAAATGTCCATTTCCTGTTCCAATTCCATTCTGTGCACAGGTAACGTCTCAGAACATAAAAACTCTGCAAGGCCGTTGGGCCTTTTCATCACTAGGGTAACATAAATGCAATTTTTTTTGGTTTTCTGAAGTCAAGAAGTCCAATTTCCCCTTCACTCCTCAGAAAACCTTCATATCCCAAAGAATCAAGTGGGAGGTTTTTTTGTGTAGTTTTAAGTGCACAGGTTTGGAAGGAGGCCCCCGAGGCCTCATCGATCTGGCACTGAAGTCTGACCAGATGGGTTTTCATTCCAATTCATATTGCATTAAAAAGCCTTGCATAATACCAGGATCCCTTTGAGGTATTTCTCTTTTTAGTGGTCTAGTAGATTTCTATCCTTCACTCCTAATAACTTTCTATGTAATGATTGCAGTGTAGTTTTAAGTAATACACTGCACATAGATCTTTCTGCCTGTGCTGTGTAGTGGATCGTTAAAAGGCATCAGCAGAGTTTTAAGGCTGTAGCGTGTTACTTTTCCCCAGTGGTCGGGTAGGTAGTTGCCTGTTGAACACCTGTCCTCTGCTGTGCACATCTCTCCAATAAAGCGGCTGCTCTCCTATGAAAACCCTGCATAAGAGCAACAGTTGTAAATAAATTGATGCTCACATGTGTCACTTCATCACACCCCACCTCCCTGCGGCTCAGGGTCTATAATTTGATATGACTGGGTCTTGATTACTATTTACTGTGTTGTCAAGGTGAGCGAGAGACTCAACTTTGTGGGTAAACAGATGACTGTCACAGCGCCACTAAATAAGCTATTGGCTCTTGACTTTATATCCACTTGCTGTTTCTTTTCTCCATCCCCTCCCAAGATTGCAGTTGTCAGAGCTGTGTGTTGCTCTGGACACAGCGGTGACGGGACACGAAACTGGATCATATTAGCTAACAATAAATCATGACACCATAAATTCAACCAGCAGAGAACTGCCAATGCTTTAAACCAAAATGCGGCCCACAGGCCAATGGCGGCCCTCAGAAAAACATTTGAACATGACATGAAATGCACGCATTATATTTGAATCATCCACGGCCCATTTCAAGATTTCAACATTCAATAGCTTACATTTAATACACTACCCGGCCGATGCATCAAGCGGTGCCCCCCTAACAAGTGTCTGTGAGGTTAGGAAGGACAACTTGTAGAAAGCTGAGTGTCGCCATCGTTGCTATAGCTAAACTTCGCAATTTTGGTAACAACTCGGCAGTTTTTACATTACATTACATTCAGCTGATGCTTTTGTCCAAAGCGACTTACAATTAGTAAGGTAACGATCATGAGGATACAACTCCGAACGGTGGGAATCTTGCAAGTACATTAGCTTCAAATTGCAGTACAATAGCTTTAAATAAGCCAAACCAATGTCAGTTTAATATGGAAATGTGCATTTTTTCCTGTGCGGCCCTCAATCATACGTGACTCCCTAAATTGCTACCCAGTCTTTAAAAGTTTAACAACCCCTGCTTTAAACTTATATAGATATTTTGATTTAGTGACTTATTTTGTAGACTAGAACATGAAAGAATGGATGAAAGGCTGTATTAATGAATCAGTTAATAAACTGAGCCTTTCCCAGAGCCTGTGGTGACACTCAAATTGCCTGTATTATCAGACGTACAGTCCAAAACCCAGAAATACTCAGTTATCAATCATAAATGACAAACAAAAAGGATAAAATAATAATGTTTGACAAGCTGGAACCCCTCCGAGAACCATCACCTTACCGTGGTGGAGGGGTTTGGGTGCTCCTATGAACCTGAGGGCTGTGTTGTCGGGAGCCTAGTGCTCCTGGTAGGGTCTCCCATGGGAAATTGGTCTCAGGCGAGGGGCCAGACAAAGAATGGTTCAAGAACCCCAATGCAACATCAAAAAAGAGGAGGTGTGACCCTGCCCGGAGGAAGCCCGGGGCCCCCGTCTGGAGCCAGGCCTGGAAGGGGGGCCCGTCAACGAGCGCCTGGTGGCCGGGTTTGCCACGGAGCCCGACCGGGCATAGCCCGAAGAAGCAACGTGGCACCCCCCCCCTCTCCATCATGTGGGCCTACCACCCGCAGGAAGAACCGTTGGGGTCGGGTACATTGCCAGACGGGTGGCAGTGAAGGTCGGGGACCTCGACGGACCAGACCTGGGCGGCAAAGGCTGGCTCTGGGGACGTGGAACGTCACCTCTCTGTGGGGGAAAGAGCCGGAGCTTGTGCGGGAGGCGGAGCGCTACCAGTTAGATCTGGTTGGGCTCTCCTCTACGCACAGTCTCGGTTCTGGAACCGTACTTCTGGATAGGGGTTGGACCTTATTCTTCTCTGGAGTTGCTCAGGGTGTGAGGCGCCGGGCGGGTGTGGGGATACTCACAAATCCCCTGCTGAGTGCCGTTACATTGGAGTTCACCCCGGTAGACGAGAGGGTCGCCTCCCTACGCCTACGGGTTATGGTGGGGAAAACTCTGACTGTTGTCTGTGCATATGCACCGAACAGCAGTTCAGAGTATTCGGCCTTCTTGGAGACCCTGAATGGAGTCCTGTTGGGGGCTCCAGTAGGGGACTCCATAGTTCTACTGGGAGACTTCAACGCGCACATGGGCAGCGATGGAGACACCTGGAGAGGCGTGATTGGGAGGAACGGCCTCCCTGATCTCAACCCGAGTGGTTGTTTGTTATTGGACTTCTGTGCTAGACATGGGCTGTCCATAACAAACACCATGTTCGAACATAAGGATGCTCATAAGTGTACATGGTACCAGAGCACCTTAGGCCGAAGATCGATGATCGATTTTGTAATCGTATCATCTGATCTGAGGCCGCATGTTTTGGACACTCGGGTAAAGAGAGGGGCGGAGCTGTCAACTGATCACCATCTGGTGGTGAGTTGGGTCAGGGGGTGGGGGAAGAGTCTGGACAGACCTGGGAAGCCCAAACGGGTAGTGCGGGTGAACTGGGAACGTCTGGAGGACGCCCATACCCAAGAGACGCTTTTGAGGGCCATCCAATCCCTGTACGCCCAAAGCAAGAGTTGTGTCCGGGTTCTCGGCAGTAAGTCGGACTCGTTCCCGGTGGGTGTTGGCCTCCGCCAGGGCTGCGCTTTGTCACCAATCCTGTTTGTGGTATTCATGGACAGGATATCGAGGCGTAGTCGGGGGGAGGAGGGGTTGCAGTTTGGTGGGATTGGGATCTCATCGCTGCTCTTTGCAGACGATGTGGTCCTGATGGCATCATCGGCCTGTGACCTTCAGCACTCACTGGATCGGTTCGCAGCCGAGTGTGAAGCGGTTGGAATGAGGATCAGCACCTCAAAATCTGAGGCCATGGTTCTCAGCAGGAAACTGGTGGATTGTCTACTCCGGGTAGGAAATGAGTCCTTACCCCAAGTGAAGGAGTTCAAGTACCTAGGCGTCTTGTTCACGAGTGAGGGGAAAATGGAGCGGGAGATGGGCCGGAGAATCGGAGCAGCAGGCGCGGTATTGCACTCGCTTTACCGCACCATTGTGATGAAAAGAGAGCTGAGCCAGAAGGCAAAGCTCTCGATCTACCGGTCTATCTTCGTTCCTACTCTCACCTATGGTCATGAAGGTTGGGTCATGACCGAAAGGACGAGATCGCGGGTACAAGCGGCCGAAATGGGTTTTCTCAGAAGGGTGGCTGGCTTCTCCCTTAGAGATAGGGTGAGGAGTTCAGTCATCCGAGAGAAGCTCAGAGTAGAACCGCTGCTCCTTTGTGTAGAAAGGAGCCAGTTGAGGTGGTTCGGGCATCTGGTAAGGATGCCCCCTGGGCGCCTCCCGAGGGAGGTGTTCCAGGCACAGCCAGCTGGGAGGAGACCACGGGGAAGACCCAGGACGAGGTGGAGAGATTATATCTCCACACTGGCCTGGGAACGCCTCGGGGTCCTCCAGTCAGAGTTGGTCAACGTGGCCCGGGAAAAGGAAGTTTGGGGCCCACTGCTGGAGCTGTTGCCCCCGCGACCCGACCCCGGATAAGCGGTTGAAGATGGATGGATGGATGGAAGCTGGAACTAGAGGAAATCTGCCATTTTTCAACTTTTTGACTGAAATGAGAATCGATCATCTAAATAGTCACAGTTAAATGAATTAATAGTTTCAGCTTTAAAAAAATAATGTGGCTTGGTAAAACACAGCAACTTTGTTTGTCACTTTTTTATCATTTGCGTTTGTACTTTCTTAACTAAGCAGATGGTTCTGTGATGCATTACGGGTTTTTTTTATTTTTTTATTCAACCTTGAAGTTATTTAATTGCTTCCTTTCCATATCTTGATACTTAATTTGGGTTAATATGGGTAAGTTCAGAAAGAAATATGAAGTAATTTTGCAGCATTCACGAACTACACCTTTACTTCACATTTACTGTAACTGCACTGTTGTAACTCATTTTCACTGGTGAAAAAAAAAAAACACCCAATAATAACCCATATGTCATTTGATTAAGATGACTTTTAGCTAAAGTTCGATTAATGTCTAGAATGTTTTTTTTCCGCAAACCTAACTGCCTTATTGTATATTATTATATATTATATGTGAACTTTGAACTGTAAAATAACTCATCCTTCTCATGTTCTTCTTCTTCCAGGTCCGGTGGCTGTGATCAGTGGTGAGGAAGACTCTGCCAGCCCTCTTCATCATGTCAACCATGGGATTATTACCCCCTGTACTCTGGATGCAGGTCCTGATGCGGTCGTCATAGGGATGACTCGCATTCCTGTGGTGGAGAATCCTCAGTACTTCAGGCATGGACACAACTGCAACAAGCCAACTACACGTAAGTAAAGTTCCTACTCGTGAGCACTTCTCTGTCACGGAGGCGTGTCCCTTATGTGGTTGTTTTTACACGTTATTAGATTTTATGGAGATACAAAGCATGAGGTTACTAAAACTGTAAGGCAGCATCTGGTCAGACAGCCAGATATCAAACACCACGTCTTTGTGGTTCATTCCAACTGTTGCATCTCCATTGTAATTTGCTGTTTATCTTTACAATGAGAAGTGCCGGGCCTCCCGGGACAATAGCATAATTTAGTGTCATCTACAGTCAGTGTGATCATATGGTGTTAGCATCTACTGGCTCAGTTCCAGGCTACATGGGATATGTTTAGACAAAAGCAGCCTTCTGTATTCCAGCTTCTAGTGTTCAGACACCCCTCCCCCTCCCTCTCTCACTCTCCCACGGGACTCATGTTCCAGGTTTGCAAAAGACAAGACCACTTTATGGCCTAATTACTCACAATTACATCAACTGCTCAAGAGAATCAGCAGAAAACAACTGTGCCAGCAGCCAGCCGCAGCCTGGCGCCTGCTGCTTCCTTTCCTCTCGATACCAGTCACACCAACCGGATTTAGTCAGGGAAAAGACTCCCCTCCTGTGTGACTTGCAGCCTGTGAGATCAAGCTATCCTGATCCCTTTTAGCTTTGATCTGCATTGTTTATATCTGGGCTCGCTTTCAAAATGGCCGATGGTCAGGCTAACAGAAGTTGACTTCTGAGTTGGAGCCAATGAGAAGCAAGGAAATCCTATTTAGAGGTGATAAATAAATGACGGGTCTTATGTTTTATGAATTGCATGAATGGTTAATGGCCTGCCGGTGACTGATTTATAACGTCTCATGCCTTGCACAGGAGATCTGATTGCCAGCTAATGAATAAATGACAGTGGGAACAAATGAAACTTTCTCACGATTACTGCGTCTGGAATTGAAAGTCAGACTGTTGCTGTGCACGATTGTGGCTTTGGTGTTGACGTTACAGAATGTTCTCTGCTGCATGTCTTGTACTCTTTTTTTTTTTCTTTTTTTTTGAGATTCAATTCTACGTGTGTGCATAAAACACGGAAATTAACCTTGAATTCATCACAAGGTCATAATGGCCACCGATTTCTGCCAGCGGCTGGAAAAACAAAATGGCTCCGAACAGCTTCTGCCTCTGCCGATCATTCACTGAATATGAATGTATTCTTTACCCTCAGGACACTCACACAGACACGGAAAATAAATGTCTGTGTGTATCCATGTGTATATCTACAGTGTGTGTGTGTAGGTGTATGACAGAGAGAATGAATCAGTGCATGTTTGTGGATGTAGGCGGAATCGTTAGTGTGGCTTATAGGTAGAATGAATTTGCCGATAGCTCACCTTACTTTCCATTACCTCCTCTATGGTTTGATAAGTTTCTTCAGTGAGGGGTCTCTTGGGCACTCTTTGGGTCGCCTTGGATCCCCATTGTGCTCCTTGACTGTCCTGCAGCTTCATTCCGCTCAGATACAGTACGGTAGCGTTATTGATGCTCAGCCACCAATCCATAATGTATTCATTCATTTACTTGAAAGCCTCTTATCCAGGAGAATAGCTTACTGCCAGTGTGTCTCTCAGAGACACACACACACACACACACACACACACACACACACACACACACACA
>CALSBV010012174.1:1035163-1071152 GCA_943590825.1 Bovichtus diacanthus | reverse complement strand
CACACACACACACACACACACACACACACACACACACACACACACACGCATCCCTGTACTTCTATCTTTATGAGGGCCGTCATTGACATAATCCATCCTCTGGCCACATACGCTAACCTTAACCATCAAAACCAAACACCTGACCCTGACCCAAACCTAAACCTATTCATAACTTAAACCTTAAAACCAAATTTTAACCCTCAAACCCTCAAAGGCTCTTGAAGAAGTGAAGACCGGCCAAAATACTCTCACTTTCAAAAAATTGTCCTCACTCCGTTGGCTAAAAACGTGGTCCTCACTATGTAGCACACACACACAAACACACACACACACACACACACACCTAATTAAACCTTATAATCCAACAGTAGTCACACTAGCACATACATTTGACTGCACTCACACTTCTCCTTACCTATGTCCATCAGGAGCGCACTAACGTGATGGTCAGTCCCAGTCCACTTCCTCCACCAGTCTCTTGCGTAATTTATAGTGTTCATAGCTGTTGGGCTCTCTGCATTTTTTAACCAACTCCAACAATACCAGTGAGGAGGAGGAGAAGAAGGAGGAGGAGGAGGAGAAACAGTCTGTTGCTGCTGTCTGCCGCGCTGGCTTCTGTTTAAACAGCTGCATGTGATGGGAAATCGCCTGCTGCAGAGCTCACACCAGTGATTCCAGTGTGCCTTACCAGATGTATTATTCATGTGTTTTATCTTCAATAAGATACAAGTCAATACTGGCAAATAAATAAAACACACACATATATATATATATATATATATATATATGTATATATATATATATATATATATGTATATGTTGTACCATCAGTTTAATAGTTGAGATTTGGAGAGAGTAAAGCTTGAGCACACAATATCTCAGCTGTCAGGCTGCAGCACATGAAAACAGTAAAAGCGCTGCTGTCATTCCCATATTGCAGGAAAAAAAACATATAACCACTATCCAACTGTAGTTGCCCTCTAGTTGAACCAGCTCAACAAGCTCAAGAGATTGGGGGCATAACGAGAAAAGTGTTAGCGCACTTGTCATTCTGATGCCAATTTCAAAACATGAAGTGCTGTCATTCAATTGCTTCATCTTCTGGATGAACCTGTGGCCCCGACTTTAGTTGCGGTAAACAGGCGAGCTGTGACTGATTAGGACGTCCGTTGAAATCAGCTCTTTTTTTTCTCGCTGGACTGAAAAAGACCAATCCTGGGGAAATATATCCGCATTAGGGAGATAAAGGCAGAAAAGGCAAAGGACAATTCTTTAGCCTAATGACAGATCCATATCTAGCTGGATCCGCTGTCTCCCAGCAAGTGGCTTTGTTTTATCACTCAGCTTGCTATTTTAATTACGGATTTGTCACATCCCTCTGGCCAAAATTAGACAATAGCTTTTGATGTTGGACTATAGCACGTAGCCTTTCATTACACCCATATTATTAGGGATGTTATGCATGGGCGCGGTTCGGACTGACCCTCAGTCTGTCCCCTCTGCTTTTAGTGTGACATAATCAGGCTCAAGGTGATGTTTTTGAAGATTAAAATGTTTCAAGCAGAGACAAGGAGTGACTAATTTGGCAGCTTGAAAGCTCAGCAAACGAATGGAAATGTAGAGCAGATTGATTGAAAGGCAGTTGTCATGTACTGGGGCTATGATTTCATGAATTGTAGTTTGAAACAGAACAGTCCCACAGGCTAGCCAGTTGTGACTTCAAACAACCTGCTTTAATTTGTTACTCAAGAAGTCCAAGATGAGTTCCTTTCAGCTCAGCTCAGGATGAGGCAAAGTAGAAACTTCTCGGTAGAAAGAGCTTTAAAAAGATGCATGTTGATGGCAGGTGCAATCCTATGAAAACTGCACACAGATGGACCGAAACTACATTAAAATTCACTGTGAAGATCCCATCAGACAAAAAAAAATTGTAAATGCAATGAAAAAAATGCTTTTTTCAGTCCATATACAGTACAACTACACAGCCGAAGCATTGAAAATGAAATGAATTAAAGAGTAAATTATAATGTTTGCTTCTGCAAACATGTTTAATTGGTTTGCAAACCTTTTGCAGTGGTGGCAAGATGCTGAAAACAATCTTGAGTCAATTAAAAAAACAAACCATTTCTCCACATTTCTTCGCTCCTGCTACTGTAATCCAAGACATGTATTATGAGAGCATGTGGTGTGTACACGAAACATATTCTGTATTAGCATTAACACTGGACCAAAGAGCTGCCAAATGAAGTTGGATGTAAAAGTAGCACATTCTCATGAGTGTTGACAAGTCAGCAGTAATATGAATAGTGATTCCCATCACTGCAGACCAAACCTCCATTTTTATTTAGCAGCAGAATATACCAAATTTACATGAATATATTTTTCTGCTTTTACAAAAACATTTTTTCTACTGTATCTGTGGGGACTCACGGCTCCTCTAAGATGTCAAATATAGCTGTTTTCTGTTTGTAGTCACTTTTAAAGAACTTCTCCTGAGCAGCAAGTGTGAAGTACTTAGAGCTTAAGTGTACTTAATGCTCGAACTTTAATCCAGCAACAACACCGAGGGTGAGTTTAGGGAGAAGCCATTGTCAAAAGGAAAATCAATATACATTTTTATCTCTATATACGAGTGTTGGAGTACGGAGCCACTTAGTCTTATTAATTGGATACATAAGACATTATGAAATAAATATCCATTTGTTCAAACTATCTACATAAACCAATACGTTTAGAGGTTTAACGAAGTTTTATTTCATTAAAGGCATTTATATTTCATATTGATACTTTGTCATGATGTAACTTTTCAAGACAGTGTCGTCACCAGTCCTTCCCTCTTCTTCAGCCAATCACGTGCCGCCTGCAGGAGTCATTCCCAACCAATCAACCAGCTTCTGCTGTACATCTGCAGTACACAGACACAACTACTTTAATTTATCTTAACACCCAGCGATCTTACAAGTTAAGCTAGGAAAAAAACAGACAGTCTTGTTTAATTTAACAACAATTAAATAATATTTTTTTCCTTCTTTCTTTTTTTTTTTTTCTTTCTTTAATTGGAGATAATTTATGTAAATAAGTTAACATTTGTGAACTAATAAATTGTTTTAGCTTAGCCATGCATAGGTGGTTCATTTGTTTGCGTAGGCGGCTTTTCACACGAGCCACAGTGTTCAGCGAGGCCGGGCAGCAGCGACAGAAACCCAGGCCGGCAGTCAGCCAGCTGCTGCAGGTTAGGAAGGAGATACCCACTGAGAGTCAACAGTATGTGCAGGTTGTTCATGGAACAGTAGCACGACGCTGCCAATACACACGGAGCCCCTGTGCTACAGTCGGTGTAGTGGTGGGTAGCTTTTTGTATGCTCTTAGCTGCTGGATGAGTTCCCGTCATCTGACCATTAGTCCCCTGTGTTGCTCTTTCTGTAGGCAAGCTGAACTATGACTAGATTCCAGTGATGTCAGGGAAATTACTTTCCTTTTGTTTTCACCTCTGAGTATTATAGTCTCTGTGGCTTAGAGTATGTGATATTAATATAAAAACGCTCTCATCCTTTGTGGTCGTAGTGTTGATCATAAAATGTGTGATTGATAATCCGTCATGAACGTTAGATGTTTGAGTTCTAATGTGACGTTATCGTGGGGATATTTTATGAGAGATGACCTAATGTGGCTGTCCCTTTGCGTAAATTATAATTCCTGACAAGTGACTTTATGTACAAAGTTACTAAATGCAGAGTTGATGCAAGAAGTGAGAATTTGGGATGATGTCCTCAGCATTTTTTTTTTAATGGGGCTTCTTGTCTCAATGTTAAAGCATACAGCCTGCAAAAGACATGTTGTCAATGACCAGGAGGCGCACATCGATCGACCCACCACGCACACCCAGGGAAGCTGTCAGGCAGAAAAATGCTCTCACACACACACGCACGCACACACACACACACACACACACACACCTATGAGGCAGAAACACTCGCATGAATGCACAAAGTTGGCAGGTAGTTGGAGAAAAACACAGCTTCAAACACACACACACACACACGCACACACACACGCACACACAGACACATTCTGAAACTGGGGGAAGTTGGCAGGTATTTGTTGTCAAATGCGCACGCACTCACACACACACACAGACACACACACACACACAGACAGACAGGTACAGAACAAAGCCCTCCAAACATCTGTGCTCCCCCAGCAGCCTGACCTGACTAGCTGAGTAAAATTCAGTTCTGCGTTGTCTCTCAGCCTCCAGGGAGAATGTTCACTGGCGTCGGGGCCTCAGGTGAGTCAGGACAAATGAATGATGCTGAACTGCGGGATGGAGATTTAATCTCAGCGCTTTTCAGCGTGCCACTCTGGGTAAATAGGCTGCAGGATGCAGCTCGAGTCAGCCTGCAGAGGAAACTGAAGGTTAAAGTAACTTGTTCTCACCACTGTCGATACAGGCGCGCTCCATTGTAGCTGCGTCATTCCCATCAGTGGGAAGGAACAAGGTGGTCAGTGGATGTTTAGCAGCTTAAAGGGAACTAAACGATATGGAATATTTACATCTAGCAAATAAGGTAGAGAAGGCAACTGGGACAAATGGAGAGTTAAACAGGTTGTCAATGTTGCTGGATGTGATTTACTCAGGAGAACTCTCTATTTTCTTTCATTAATTTACAGTGCAGACATTATTTAACCGTTTTACAGTCAATTATCAGGCTATAACCTGGCATTGTTTTTTCACCCAGCTATGATGATTATATGCTGTTTACTTTTAAGTATTATTATAGTCACATTAAGTAAAGTACGTTTGTTTCGGCTGCAGGAGGGGAAGGAAAGAAACAATGGCAACAGCCACTCAGGATTAAGAAAATGTGATGTTGTATTAAAGGAAAACTACACAGATGTTTCACATCAAAGGCTGTTTAAGTCTTAGCGAGTACAACTACACGTGTGAAATGAGTTGCTGTGCAAAATCTGATACATTTCCTCAAGTCATGTCACTCGAGTCAGTGTCGGTTCGGTCTGAAGAATACTAGTTTGCAAATGAAAAAGATCTGAGTTACAAAAAAAGTGATTTTACTCTGTAGCCCGCTCCTCATGTGTGCTTGAGGCTAGCTGCTCAAAGCTACATTAGCCGCAACTAGCATAACACATCCAAATCAAATTGTCGGCAGTCGAGTTGCATTGTTGGTAACGTGCACGGCGGGTTTTGATAAGGAAACATCATTTTAAAAAAATCAATAATCTGGTTCTGATGCATCAATTCTGATCGTTATAGATTGAACTATTAGTGGCAGTAGCTCAGTACTGCAGTGACAGAGCTGAACTGAATGCATCCACTGACAGATGAAATGTGAGTGTTTCTCAGTCTCAGAACATTAGTTTGTAAATGTTTTGTGTCCGATTTCTGGACTTTAAAGCTCTGTGTAGCAACAAGCCAGCATTTTTCTTGCAGGTTTATGACTACAAATCAACAAACTTGCAATCTATGAATTTTTGTAATATAGTGTAAATTTTACAAGACAAAACACATATCTTATTTATTAAGTCTGAATGCATAAAATTACAAAAAAAGAGTGAGATTTTGGCCGGACACAGAGCGAGTGCAGGAGATGACTTGAAGTAAATTTCAGGTATCAGAGGCAAGTGGATTTTTCCATGCTGACAACAGCACAACCCAGTAAGTGTGGTTTGATGATTTGCAGGTCAAAGGATGTAGCCGTCCATTCAACCTGGACCAGCTACAGTGTCTTAAATTAAAGACTATATTTCAATAGCATTTCAATTACTATATTTTTCAACGTGTGACAGGTTTTGCAGCATCGCCCATATTTCTTGGCATAAATGGCTAAATACCATCAATTACAGAGGTGCAGGTGTAAAAGTAAGATGCCGACGCAGTAACGGCAGATTACCCCCCTCGTCACGGATTATATGTAATCCTGTAGGTGCAATCACTGATGGATGGGTTCACAGTATAACACTATATCCCTGTATCGTCTAGAGTCTCTTCTTTGAAATAAAGTATTCCAGTGGGTTTGAAAAGTTTCCAAATCTGGCAACAGAGTTGCTGTATTGGCAGCGATGTTGGTCGTACAGGAAGAAAAGTGACACTAGTGTTCTGCTACATGATGAAGAGTCCACATGAACATCGGTTCTCGTCCGTTATTCTACTCTCTCGCGTTTCCTTCTTGACACGTTCAGTTAAGACACATTTTGGCTTTTTCAGCCGGTTTAGGTTTTAAAAACCTATACCCTGGAGGAAAAAGTTCAGAACAAGTCCATATAGCATCCTGTGAAGGCAGGTTACTCTTCCTGATTAGTAGGCAAACAAGAAAAAAATTTTTTCTTTTTAATTGTTAAGTTAAACATTGAATGTGCTTCAGTTCATTTACATAAACGCAAAGATAGAAGTATAGAATTAAAAAAAAAAAGATAAAGATATTACTAAATCAAATGCAAATTGCACATGGGAGATAAGGAATCCATCTATGAAATATCACCTCACCTTACTGCAAAGGAGAATATACATAAAGAAAAGTAAAGATAACAATCACATACTGACTTCTGAGGAAAAAAGTTAGAAAAATAGTTTTATTATACTCTGGCAACAGTTGCCGAGCCTCCACCTGCTGATAGATGAAACCCTTCACTTTTTCTTTTTTCTTTTTACATTTTTTGGCATTTCACCAACCATCTCATCCAGAGAAGCTTAATGACGGGTGCAACAATAGTATAAGCTTCAATACCTGGATCATCAGCATGACAGGCAAGCGATAATAAGGCCAACGCTGATCCGTGAATGATCATGAATGATGGATTGCACGGAATTAAATAAAGTAAAAGATTATTCAGATTTCTTAAAGAAAGTACAATAGTGGCAAGGCAAGTGAGAAGTAGAGATCGAATTCAGTTGGGGATAAATGTTAAGTCTGGAAAGTCTTAAGACTTGAGAAAGACTGAGAAGACGTTTGGCCATCAAAATCCAGTCAAAACAAATTTTGAATTAAAATATGTGTATCGACTTAAGGATGTTTTTTTCATATCTTGGAAAGCAGATTTTTAGATGACGCTTTGACAGCAGTGCTGTGCGAGTGTCCCTGGTGAGGTTCTCACCCGGCACACTGGCTGCCAGTTTCTGCAGACACTTGTGTTCTGATCTGCTTTAAAACTGGGACATGTCTTCATATTCAACACTGATTCCAGAAATGGTGGGAAAGATACCGTCTGACATGAAAACCAGAGGAGCAGGTGACAGTTTTTATGGATCACCTTCTCAACATATCCACGACAAGATGGCGTGGTGAGTCAGGAGAAATTGCAGAAAAGAAAAAAACCCAGAGGAATGAGGAAACATTTCAGAGATTACTCCATTTGGTGAACTCCTTTTGCGGAAAGTCACGTCAAACACTACGAGAAATGTATCATCTCTCGCAGCAGATCACCTCCAAGCAGCACGAACGGGATCAGGAGGTCAGGGTTCATATGAACTGGAAGATTGTGGTGTGCTAGATACAGTATGTGTTTATTCAATTGGTCTAAACCCACTCCCCTAAACAGCGGTTGTCCAATCATTGCTTAGCAACCATAAGTAGGCGGTGCGGCTTGTGCAGCTTTTCTCAGCATGTTGCAGCAGCGTGCATGGGGCTGAATAGAGAGATAGAAATCGTTTGGATCTTGATCAGTTGAGTGAATTCAGCTTCAACTCATGAAGCTAACCTTAGCCTAATAACCTAGCGAGCTACAGCTGACAAAATCATATGCATATGGCACGTGACAACCGAAAGGTGTTGGGAGAAGTTGAAGCAACGCTGACCTGCCTCAGAGCTTCAGGACGTTATCGGTGTTTTCTGAGTGTCTTGTGTGCTCAGTGACACCTTTTCTTTAACCCATATATAATAACTACCGGTATGATTCAAATAACACACAGATGGAGGATGGATAAAGATCCTGGAAGTTTACTTGTTGGCCAAGGACAAATTGGACTTACGTGGCAATTTACAAAAATAATCTATAGGAAGCCTTTTCTTGTGAAAATAATGCATGATGTGTCGGCAGCATCATTGCCTAAATGTCTATAGTCAAGAAATGCACTTTTGTACATAATAATATTTTTCCAAGGGCAATTAAGTCAATACATTCCAGTATACAGTACACAACACTTAAATAACATTTAAATTATGTCTCCTTATTTCAATAATTCATGTTATTATCTCATGGTGCTCCATTTATGTATAGTCTGTGGAGTGGATGCTGGTGCACCTTTGCACTGAAATCTTAGGCAGAAAATTAACATAATAGCTTTTTTAAATTGGTCACATTCCCCTTTATGTACCGTATGAGAAATTATGGTTAAACAAATATTGAACAACTGTTAAGAATGTAATTTAATGCCAAGGGTTCACATTTAATTACATATTTAATTTATGGTTTGATTTGATATTCAATAAGTTTGTTTTAGCCCTTCACCTATGTTTCCTGTTGCTGAGCATTAAACATTCTTGTTTAATTTCATGTTGTGAAGCAGCCAGCGCTGCGGCGTCCAGCCTTGTATATCGTGATGTTAAGCGCTCACGTAGTGCCTCGCATATTTATCTAAATCTGTTGGTGGAAAACTATGAGTAAATACGGCATCCATTTGTGTGTGTGTGTACACTTTTCTAGAAGCAGTGCGACTTTCATGCTAAACCTACAAGCTGTCATGTTTTATTCAGAATGAGGCGTGAAGGGCCGTTTTGTTCAGGAGTCAACAACTCACTACACTTTCCCAACTCTTTCACACTGAGCCTGGCAGGTACGAGGGGCAAGAACTTTTAGCCCTGATATTTACCAACCCACCTACGTTCTGTCTCTCTGCTTCTCTTTTTTCCTCTGTCTGTGTCTTCCTCACTTGCCCTGCCTCTTACTCGTAGGAGTGTGGTCACTTTGCAAGATTCACCGGTTTTTGTTAGGATAATCATCAGAACTGTGCTTCAGTTCTGTGATCGCAAACATCGCAAGCAATAACAGTCAAAATAAAAAGACGTGACTGTCCTTTAACTCCTAACAGACCCTGTTAGAGTGACGTATTGGGGGAAAAAATAGAATAAGGAGCATAGAGAGAAAGAGACGGAGGACTTTTTTCTCAACGTGCTCGGCTCGTTGTTTATTTTCTTCACAGTGATTTTTTTCAGAAGTAGACATTTTACAATTCTGTTCTCATTAGAAAATGTCCCCCTGTGTTGTTTCAATGCCGGCAGTAAACCCAAGGAATCCAGATAAGAGATTTGCAGCTCGGCAGGTCCGATGTCATCTCACAGCTTATTTGTGCTTTGGAGATTTAAAACCACTTGAACCCTAATGTTCCCAATATTCTCTCTTAAGTAGCTTCAAAGTTAGATAAAACATTTTTCTTCCCACTGCTTGACAATATCTCATATTCTGAAATGGCTTTTTGCCGCACTTCACTGAAGCTGTATCGCACTCATATTAATAGAAACATTCAAATATTCATGACGTTTGTGTTTTTTTTATTTTTATGGGTTCACCATTACATCAAAGAGAAAATTTAAGATGTCTTGTGCGTCATTTTGTACACACTTCCTTTTAATTCACTGTGACATATTTGGTACTGTATCTTTAGGAACTTGAGATCTTGTCTAGAATTTAAAACAGTACAAAGTAGCTGCACCCGCCGTGCAGCACATACAGCTACCAGTACACTGTATCTCTCTCTCTCTGCTTCTCTTGCCTTTCTCTGCTTTATATTCCTGCTTGTCTTTTCCTCTTTTTTATTAGCTCATTCTCATGCATTAGGAAACAAACATTTCCTCGAAACATGTATTTTCTGCAAATATAGCATGCTTTTATGTGCCATTAAAATGTACTAAAGATTAATATCTGAGGAAAGGTTTTTAAAAATAACTCTTGATCCCTATCTCCCCCCCCTTTTTCTTTCCCTACCTGTCTGTGGTTTAGTTGTCCAGCATATAAAGCGGAGAGACATTATCCTGAAGAGGGAGTTGGGTGAAGGAGCGTTCGGTAAAGTCTTCTTGGCAGAGTGTTACAACCTCAGCCCCACCAAGGACAAGATGCTGGTGGCTGTCAAGGTGCGTTTTTCTCTGTGTGGTCATGTTTATGTGTTATAAAGAGCACAAAAGGAATTGTTTGACATTGTGAATAATACACTTATTCACTTTCTTGTGGAGAGTTAGCGGAAAAGATCACCACTCATATCCGTGTGAAAATATGAAGACTGAAAACGGGGGAAACGCTCAAAAATTGCAAAATGGAACAAAATCTGTCGTAGCGTGTCTTTTTATAGACTGAAAACTGAAATTGTGCCTTTAGTTATCAGTACACAGTACAACATGTGTCACACAAAGGGGCAAGCCTTCCTATGGCAGCCCAGTATTCGTGTTGAATGATAGTCTGACCTGTTACTAGGCCCTGCAGTGGGTTGTGCCAACATAAATCAGTTTCAGTTTTATGATCAGTTCCATGGCCCACTCTGCAGCCGAAGCACCATAACTGTACATCTGGTTCTACTATTCTAACCAAGAGCCACTAGTTAGCAATCCTTCTCCTTCTCATCCTGCCAGTGATGAAGCAAAAAGAAGAGAATTAGTAAGTGTCTAAAATGTTAATTTACTGCTCACTATGGAGTAAACCAGGCCTAATCAATTGGCAGCCCGGGCGCTGAATCCAGCCCTTTAACGACCTCAATCAGACCTTTTTTCATCTAAAAACAAATAATAGCCTAATAATTTATTACAATGAGTTATTTCTTTATTCATTCATTCCTGTTTATTAACTTTACCATATACGCTATTGACGCTGTTACAGCAATATCACTGTTTTTATTTACGGGTGTTTGCATTGTTTGGTTATCAGATTATCATACATTTATTGGTAGGCTAATTACCCAATTCATTTGAGTGTCTTTTATTAATAAAAAGAAATAATAAAAAGTTTATTACAGGCTATTTAAGCAGAGGAGTTTAGGAGAATCAAACTGAATAAAAATTTAAAAAAGATTGAAAAACAACTACCTACTAGGATTAAAAAGGTGCATTGTTTTTACATTTAAATTCCCATCTTTTCAGGTCAGACATGGGAAAATAAATACCCGGCCGCTTGGCCCTTCTAAAAAAGGAGTTGTAAAAGCCTGGAGTAAACTGTCACTTGGGGAGTAGTGACTGGAGTGTCGCAGATATGATAGGCTAACTCTCAGCAAGAAAGTGACTAAGCATATTTCCCAAAATGTCAAATATAACTACCTCTAAATGACAGTAAGGGCAAACAGGACCAAATGTTCAGTGTAATAACTGGTAAACGTTAGCAAAACGGTCATTTAAAAATATGAAAATCAAGAATGAATATTGTTAGTTGGGAGCTTTGGCTTCTGTAACCTGTCACACAATGTAGATAAAAAGAGATTTCTTTTCCAGTGTTCGGGTTGGTGTCTGAAGGCTCTCCTACCCGGGGCTGCGTGCCCCAACCTCCACCTGTCTTTGTACCCATTCACAAGCTGTCTAAGTATCAGCCAGGGGACCTGCAATTACTGTCAAGCAAAGTTAATACTCCAGTGAACTCAATGCTTTGTTTTAAGGAGTTTAAAGCAGCGGGAGCCATTGCCCCTGTGTGGTGGCTCTCAATGCTTCCACAGGGCTCAACATTAAGTTGTATTTGCCAGCTCCCACTGTGAATATGAGCAACTGTATGAATGTGAAGCAGGGTGATACTGAGTATGAGGTCGCAGACTCAGTAAACCTACACAGCAAAAAAAAAGTCCAGTCAAAAATTCCTTGACCTTGACAGGAGAAGTTAGTGAAAGAGGATGTCTACCTTTCACTAACTTGTCTTAGTATTCCAGGGTTAACAAAGAAACTGTTTCATAAGAAACCTCCTCTACTGTGACCTCTTTTAATTTTTAAAACAAAATGCTATGTGCATTTTCATCTGAACCTGTTCCTGTCTGCGATAAAGCCAAAAGAGGCTCTCTGAATACACTTAAAGGTCAACAAAGGGAAAATTCACGGCGGCGCTTTGCCTCAATTTATTGTAGTCGAGCACTTGAAGGTATTGTTTTGGAGAGATGCCCAGACAAGAAACATTTCCTTAAGAGTGCGGTTTGATTTGGTAATAGAATTTTATGGCCATTTTACCTACTCTGCCGTACATCTCAACCACCTCCAGCACTTCACTGCAAGAACAGCACATATGAGTAAATGCATTTCCATCCCAAGGTCTGTCCATCTGTAATAATGTCAGCAGCATGCTGGGAAAGCAGGACTCCAGGAGCTCAAGAGAGGCAGCTTGCTCTGTTTTCTTGTTTGCAGATTTAGTGTCGAGAGTCTTTTTTTTCCTCCAATAGAGGCTGTAATAAGGCATGCTATTGCTGTTATTTGATTCCTTCTTTTCTGATACTGCCACATTTCAACTGACATCCCATCAAGATTTGATTCTCCATGTGTACTCCACTTCAAAGGAGTTCAAGGCGCTCCTTCCTTGATCCATCTACCAATCAGATCAATTCGTTTCGTGTGGAGTTGTTCCAGCCAGCTTCCTAAAAAACTCTATCCAGGATTATTAGGTGGATATAATGCAGAGCCACATACCGCATGCTGTACTACTAAACAGCAGACACAATGCTGTTCACTCAGGACAGACTACTTTAAAGCTTGATTGATAAATGTGAAAGAAAATGTAACAGAATTTGATGTGGACTCAATGTTGTGTTTACCATGGACTATCAGGCGAACCCGACAATCAAACAGCAGCTGTTTTTCCTTCCCCTATTCCCATGGAGTCAAGTTGGGCTGGTAAGGATAAGGGAGGAGACAAACAAGCGCATCAACAACACGAGCTGGAGGCGGTAACAGAAGGGAACAGATGATTGGGTATAAAGAAAGAGTTCAGAAGATAGTGTTTGGATCCACCACACCCAGGAACACAAGGCTCGGGCTGAATGACGTCCAACAGGGTTTTTTGGCTTCGGAAGGTTCCTAACTGAGGGAAACGATCCGGAAGTATCTAAGTGGCAGACGTGATAAGAGCTGCTCGAATTCTCTAAATGCAAACTAAAGGGGCTTCAATGCGTTCTTTCCTAACTGCTTTAGCATACGGGTACCACTGGACCAAAGGAGATAATGCCATCCCGCCCCACAATGGCTACAAATTCAAGGACAAATTAGGTGCACTGAATGGATGATTCACACCAACCAGGAGTTGACTATCTGGATTATAGAGGAAAGCAGGAGAAAAAGAAAAAGACGGGGCCAGACACCGAATGTGGCCAAAGATGGTGTGTTCCTGGAAAGACCGAAGATCTAGGCTCAAACAATGACAGGGTTCATTATATCCCCCCTAAACAGGAGACAAAGTTTTGTTCTGAAACTTTGTTTGAAAGTTATGGTGCGTTCAAGTGGTCACTGTCAATTTGTAGAGTCAAAAATGTCCAATTTCATGTCACGGAAGTTGCCCCTATATGGCTGCCAAAGTGGTTAACTTGTTTGGCTTCAACGAATGTCAAAGCAGTTAATGTATGAGCATTAATATAAAACTATTACCTGCATTCATGTGGAGGTCTATATAGTTTTATATCTAGCATTCATGAACAATCACTGGAATTTCCCATCAGACAAATGACTGTGAGGCACTTAGAGCTGAACAGGAGATGTAGGTTGATTTATCCAAACGTGTCCCAACCAACAGTTCTAATGTTTACTTGCTCTGAATGCGAAAAAGGTGACTTTTGTGTTTTCCCATTCAGACACTGAAAGATCCCAACCTGTCAGCAAGAAAGGACTTCCAGAGGGAGGCAGAGCTACTGACCAATCTGCAGCACGACCACATCGTTAAATTTTACGGAGTGTGTGTAGACGGAGACCCTCTCATCATGGTGTTCGAATACATGAAGCACGGAGACCTCAACAAATTCCTCAGGTCAGTCCTTCACTGAAGGTTAAGTCCATTTAACCTTAATGTAGCAGGCTACTGCTGGTTGGGAAAATTAGAAACTAATCATTTAAAAAGGAAGGCAGGAAACTAACGTGGGTGAAAGCCTAAATGCAGTGCAGGTGTGTGTGTGTGTGTGCCAACTTGCTCGCAGCATTTTCACTCAGAGTACTCGTTTGACTTTTAGTCCAACAATTTATTGACAGAAAGTAAATATAAAACCAGAGACAGTTTAGAAAGGAGACGGAATGGAGAGTAAAATTCCTGTATTTGTGTCACGTGGGTTTCGCTCTTTAGGAGACTAGCGGCGACTATTAACTCCAATGGAAGAAATATCTATTGTTAGCAAACAAATATAAATACATTAAACGGCGCCCACATAGGGGACGGGAAGTGTATACAATTTCATACCATTGGTCCCGCTTGTAATGCAACATCTTTATTCTAGAGCTTTTTGTAAACCTTGAATAAGGATCAGAGGGAAAAAAAAAATGTATACTTTTTTTACAAATTCATGCTGCCGATACAATATCCACCCATTTTCAAAGCTTTGTGGGTTAGCAAACACGAGTGCTTTTGTTCCGTAATGTCAGACCGTACCGAGGGAAGTAACCTCTGATAAGCCTTAACAAAAGCGACACGAGCGCTTTGGTAATGGGAAGCTTCACTGGAGTTGATGTCAGTGTGAACAGGAGGCATCTGGGATAGAAGTGTGTTTTTTCAAGTCCGTTGACAGCAGTTGTGTGTGCGTGTGTGTGTGTCTGTGTGTGTGTGTGTGTGTGTGGTCTATCTTGTTTTTGAAGTTTAAGTTTTAAAAATAGTTTGAAAGATGACGTGTTACGATTTTGTGTGTATGTGTGTGTGTGTGTGTGTGTGTGTGTGGATTCAGGAGTGCATGAAGACTTTCTGTTGGGAAATCATTCCTGAAATGAAAGGCAATGTCGCGAATGATGAAATTCTTTCATGCAAGGTGCAAGACGTAGCTGATTTTTGGTATATTGGTCCTGTTGGTCACATTTAACAAATGATATGTGTTGGGAATCAGTAAGAATGAATAGAGCATCTGATGTGCGGGTCCAGCACAACCTTCAGATAAACGGAGGGTGACCTGCAGTCATTCAGCCACTACTAGATTTCTCTGGAATAAAGTAAGTTAAAGAGACAAAAAGTCACACACTAAGGAAGAGCACTACTAATCCCGCTACAGTGGAGCTGAATTATTACACACACACTTAAAGCCAAGAACATTGAATTGCACTAGAATTGAGAGATAAAAGGGAGGCAGCCTGGGAGAGAGAGATAGAGAGCTTCCCTGCATGGTGCCTAGTCTGTAGTCACAGTGACGAGAAGGTGAGAAGACCAGCAGGAGCTCCTCACAGGAAATGAGTTCTCCATGAGAGCTCTCGACCCATAGTCAACTTCTTCTGGCAAATATGTGACTTACAGTACCTTGATGAAATTCCTGAGCCCTAGTTAAAATTCCTGACTTCCTTCCTAAAACTGCTCTAAAACCACCAAGACTTGTATAACATGCCCAAAATAAATAAAAAACAGTGCAAACACTTAACAGTTTATCATTGTAATTAAAGCTGCCTAAGTGCTTGCAGGTTATAGTCAATGTGTTAATATTTCTTACAGCCTGTCTTTGTTATGCTAATTCTCAATAGGTACAAAAAGGCACCAATACTGCCGGGATAAGGGTTTATTAGCACTCTAAAAGGAGCTCTGGGTTAGTTATTAAAGGGGCAGTGAGGTCACAGTCTGCCATGCTGAAAAAGCTTGAAAGGTTCCCACATCCATTTAACTTTCAGAGGAAGAAATAACACAAATATCCTCTCACAAATAAAACGTTTAATTCTTAAGCAATAAAACACACCTTAATGCAGTACAGGCTGCTACAGACATATTTGCTCTGGTATTAGCAGCAGCTTATTCTGGCTAATGTAAGCACACTTTAAATAGATATAGCTTCATGCCTTACATTAATGAGTCAGTTCAGTGACTTTAGGACTCTTGTGTGACTGTTTGATCCCAGATAAACATTAAACTGTCCTGTAATTACCACATTTACCACTCCTAGTCTCACTTTGAAAACTGAGACTAGAGAACTCCATCACCAGTATTAGTTCATTAAATCTTATCATCAACCCTTTTTTTTTTTCCCCTTTTTTTTAACCCAGAGCCCACGGCCCGGACGCCATGATCCTGGTAGACGGCCAGCCGCTGCAGTCCAACGGTGAGCTAGGCCTTTCCCAGATGCTGCACATCGCCACCCAGATTGCCTCAGGCATGGTCTACCTGGGATCCCAGCACTTTGTCCACAGAGATCTGGCAACCCGTAATTGCCTGGTGGGCAATGGCCTGCTGGTCAAGATCGGAGACTTCGGCATGTCCAGGGACATCTACAGCAGTGACTACTACAGGGTAAGACGTCACTTATTTATGCTTGTTATTTGCCATCAAATTAGTAGGAGCTAGAGAGCTTTCAGAGTTCAGATTGACAAGGTGATTAAGATGGAAGAAATGTACATTATTGCCACACTTCAAATATGTTTTAAATAGTCGCTTTGCCTTAACACTATATTCAAATGAAAAACATGTCAAATCCACTTTTCAGTCCTTTAAATTGACTGTTGTTCATCACAATGCCTCTTTTAACGTAAGGCACGTATGGCATTAGCATGAGTAGACTCCACCTGACACTTAAAAAGTAAATTTTAGTTGTGGATGTTTTTACAATACTTTTTACTTTGTAATTGGGTCCAAAACAACCCCATTAAATCCTGTGGGCCTGCTAACTAAAAATAAATGTCTTTGGGGTGAAGACTGCTGCTCTGTCTCGGGTCGGTTTTTGTTTATAAGTTTTTGTTTCCACCTTTTCTTTTTCCGCGGAGAGTTAATAGCTCTACCTCCCCCGTGCAGCCCCAGGCCCCCACACCAGCCCTCATACATTCATGCGAGTGTGGAGAGGTTTAGCAGTGTGGTAGGAGATGAGCCTGCTGAGCCTCCAGCCTGATGCCTAGAGGCTTGTTTGTATAGCTTCCGATTCTTGTCCTCTCTACTGTTTAACACGATTAGCAACTCTGAACGCCACAAACCAGGCGGCAAGTGCTGCGCTGAAGAATTTAGCATTTTGCTAAATAAATAAGTGGCTATTATGGAGTGATGGCTGCTACATATCTGGATCCCTTGAACAGCCAGGTCTTGTGAAATGACTTTAGGTGCATCTGATTTTGTTTTCCCAGCGTGGCAGCTGGGCCAGTTCGGACCTTGCTGGGGGCAACGCCAGCAGTTATGAAGCACTTGCCTGCTGGGTGAGCAGCTCTGCACACATAAAATAATTTGTAAAGAAATTGGAGCGAGATGTCTTTAGTGTTTGGTACATTGCTCCTCCATGCACACCATCTGTGCGTTGTGTATATTATTAAAATCGTTTGGCCCTGTGGATAGACATGTGTCAGATTGTCAGTGTGGACAGGAACAGAACATTTACTCTGACTTTATTAATATGGCCATGCATAACTCTCATCTCTGATCACAGCAGAACAGCAGTGTAGAGAGACCAAACAACATAAAACCTAACAAAAAAAATAAACATACAAATATACATTTTGTATTTGAATTCCAACGCTGTCTTAATCTAAGACCAGCTTCACAACTAAATTGAATTTTGTGCTCATGTGATAATTTAAATTACAGAATATCAAAGAAGTCCCTCATGCTCTGTGGCATAGCTAAATAGCACATTGATTTTCCAGCCACATTCTGAAATATAATATTAGAAGTTTATTGTTGGTTTAGCATCAATGGTATACAAACGCTCTACTCACAGTCTTGAATTCTCATTATAGGCTCTTTGTGCAGGATGTTAACTGGATGTTTAGATACTGGCAGCTTCATGTAGGCCAGTTTTATGGTAACCATGGCAGATCTTATCCTTTCCATCTTGCATGTAGGTTGTTGTAGCATTGAGTCTCCTTGTTAAAGTGTGCTTGCATGGATTTGGTGTGTGTCATTTCATTGTGTGTCATCTACATAGTTTTCATTCCACAGCCGCCTGTGAATTAATTTTTTGTGCCTGAAATGCTCTTATGAATAGTAGATTTTGGTCTTTATTTCTTCGCTGACTTGATGTAGGATGAAATTAAAGAAGGCCAACAAGTGTTGAAGTTGAAGTAAATATCATAGTTAAGGTGCTTGTCGAGCCCTTCTCATCATGGCATCTTGACATTTGCAGAGATGAAATGTCTGTCTCTTTGCAGACGATGTTGTGTTAATGTTCTTGACTCTACATTCTCAAAGGCAGCTCACAAAAGAGCCTTGACATTCTTTTCAAATTCTGTGGAACATGGAAACTATTAATAAACTTGGAAAAGTGGTAGAAGAAATCCCTTTGAAAATGTTCTCCTGCTGAGAGAAAGTTGGTCGACGAGAGATACATTTTTGTTTGAGCAGTTGAGTTTCTCGGGTCATTTGGCATTTCTCTCCCTCCTTACATGTGTGTCTAATTAAATATAATTAAGTCTTGCTATAGAAATATATATAATACCATCTTTGTCAGACCAGTACTATAACACAGATATTACCAGGCCAGTTCACATATTCTATTTTATGTATTTAGTTTTTTTTGCTAAGCCCATCCAAGGATTTCAAATAGCATTGCACTTTCAAGTCCATTCCTTCATCTACTCCACTGGATGCCAGTGAGAACTTGTATGACTGTGTGTACTGGGCAGCTCCCACTATGTCTGTGAGAGCTCAGGTGGGCCCCTCTGGACAAATAAAGGCCTTCGCTGTATGTGTTTCCTTGTTCTGGCCCAAAAAACAGTTCATCTAATTGTCTCTGAAGACCAAGTCACAGCTGATTTAGCAGGCAGATATTCCTCCGTTTAAAGATTAAATGGTTCAGCAGATCGTTCTTGTTTGAACAATTATAAGCCTGATGTATACTGTAGGTCAGGATACGTAGCTGTTCAGTCAAAGAGTTTCAACAGATCTAACAGAAAACAAGGAGCTGTGTTTGCTGGGTTTTGTACGTTATTGATATGTATGGCTATACTCTTGTGAAGGGGTATTAGGGGTGATTATAGTAAAAGTGTGTCAGGGTGGTGTGGGGTAAACGCACTCACCTGCTATTGCAGGGGTGCAGCTTCAATCCCGGACTGCAGTGCCCGACACGGTCGTATTCATAAGTGGGAAGCCGGTGAGGGATCATGTCCTTGACACAACACTAGAGACTCCTGCTGGTTGTGCAGGGTGTCTGTGCAGAGGGGGGTGGACCTCCCAGAGAAAAGGTGGACCTCCAAGCACATATTCTTCACTGACAGGTGAAAAGAAGCAGCTGTGGACTCCACATGTATTTCCACTCTGCCCTGGCTAACGATGGAGTTAGCAGGGAAAAGAGCCGCAGTGTGATGGAAGCGGATGCAGCAAGATACATCGTACAAAATATGTCCAGAACTTTTTTCAACCGAAACCTTGGTCAAACTTTGGTGGTGAAATTTATTGAGGAAAGTTTTGATGGTTTAATAATTGATTGAATAATTTACTTATTCAGCACACACATACACACTGCAGTGAGAAACAGTTCTTTCAAGTTAGTATGTTGGATTGGGTAGAAACCAGAGAAATGGTTAGTAGAAAAAAGACCAGTGTCAGTTTGAATTTAGGATGGTATGTGTATGTGTGTGTGTGTGTGGCAGGCCTTGCGTGAAGCTGCTGTTTGGTGCGTTGTGATAGCATCACTGCCCGCCTACACAGAGGAATGTTGACAGAGCCCAGAGATAAGGAGCTTCTAACAGTATTGGACACTTTCCCTGTGTTGAGTGATTATAAATAGCAGCGCCCTGCCAACAACACAAACCTCCCGACGCTGACTAGTCGTATTGACGCTTGTTGCCCTCTGGGACTCCCAAGACACTTTGCAGCAGTAGGGAACATCTCAAGAAAGAGATGAATATTGTCCTAAATCACATCCATCTGTCATATCCTCCTGCCCTCAATGCGCTTTTGTGTTGTTTCAAAAGACACAACTGTAGAACCTGCACAGGCCGATGGCAGCACCGGCACCTGCTCGGTAGGTGTTTTATACCACTGCCTCACGACATATCAGGAATGTTTTCCTGAGTTCAGAGAGTGGAGCTCTGAATTATGAATATTTAAGAGGATATATATGACAGTGAATGCTCTAAAGGTGCCTATGCATTTAAGTAAGAAGAGCAAAATACTGTTTTCTTTTTGCCAGAAATGTGGGGAAAGATGGGGGCACTCATGCAGCGTGTCTGTCAATCTGCAGGTCTTCTCAAATATCATTATCTATATGCATTATTTTCTCACAGTTTAATGACAGCTTTCTTTGTATTGTATGTCTTCTTTAATACAGAGTGACTATTACAATACGCATTGCAGTATATGTGATGGCCTGAGACAGCTAATTTCTGTCTGTCTTTTTCTTCTAATACCAAAGTGACATTTGTACAATATTAATTGGTCATGTTGAATCAGGGGTCCGAGAAATCTGCTCCATTTTTGGAATTTGTGTTAGAAATAAAAAAGTTTACAAACGTTTTTCAGTGTGGCTTCCTGAAAGCTGCAGGTAAACCGCAATGATAAGCCCTGGCTCTTCCAGACAAGGAGAGAAATTGTTTCAAGGAACAGCTCATTACAGCCAAATTATGTAGAGTGACATATAGTTTCCTGTCAGAGGATACGATGTAGAGGCTTCCAGTTTCTACTTTTTTGCTAGAGAATATAAAAGATTCTTCAGACTTTTCTCCAGAGGCTTTTTGCAGCCTGAGTGTTTTCATTCAGCAATGGCAGCGTTTTGTTCTTCAATCCAATGAGTGAAACGTTGTTTGAATGTAAAGAAGGGCATTGAGAAACAGAAAGCATGTGTCCAGCAAAACAAGGCAACAATTACAACATTGGGCAAGGAAATAAAAACAGGTTTAAAGCCAGAATCTGCATTTTTAAATCAAACTAATGTCTATCAAACAATGTAACAATGTTACGATCTAATGACTCAGTTTCAAGGACTTTGCATTCTTTGTGAATCTGCCAGGAACCTCTGCCTACCTGCACTGCTTTGCTTTGAAGAAAAATGGTCCCCAGGTTTCTTCTGTTTCAAGGATCAAACAGACACTCCTCTGCTGCATTATTTATCCAGCACAAGCTCCTCAAAACTGTATGCAGCTTGCTGCTAATGAGTACACAGGCCATATTTATTACCGTTGCATGAAGGATGAAAAAATTCTGTACGCCTCTCTCCTCGGGCCTTGTTTTCTTTTTCTTAGCCTAGCACTCCTGTCTTACATGATCACTGTGTTATTGAGTAATAAATCCAGAAATGAAGAAGGTGCTACTGTTGACCTCAGAGGAAGTCTGGCAAGGAATGGAGTGTTCTGCATTATTTAGAGTGAGTTAAACATTTTGGGAAATATGCGTGGTTGCTGTCTTGGCGAGAGTTAGATGAGAAGATTGATACAGCTTACGTCTGTGGAGTAAATATGAAGCTAGTGCCAGCAGCTGGTTACCTGAGTTTAGCATAAATCAAGCTAGCGCGGCTCTGTTCAAAGGTAAGAAATTCTGCTTACCAGCACCTCTAAAGCTCATTAGTCAATATTTTGAACATGTCAGCACACTGACGTTAGCATTTAGCTCAAGTGTTGCTGTGCCTTACAGAGCTGCAAGCTAGCATGATAGTAGATTCTTAAGCCCCTTTCACACATGTACTGCAACCCTGAAATTATGTCAATGTCACCCGGAGGAGCCGTATGTGAGAACGCAAATGTCCGAATCTTTCGAGCGAACATCGGACGAACTCTACCCTGCGAGCTCCCAAGTACAAAGTCATTGTAATGTTCGGTGAGTGAATAGATCTGCTCATTGTCCAGAGAATTCACTGTGAGCGAGTGACATTTCTATTGGGCTGGTGTGATATTGGAGGAAAGCAAACATCCGAGGGTGAAGAAGAAGTGGACATTTGCACGAATACACCAACGAGTATGTCTAACTGGAGAGACGACAAGATTCAGGAACTTCTGTCAGTGAGGTCCGTCGCAAAATAGTCAGTAAAGTTCAAGGAATGGCAAAAGACTTGGTTGTTAATTACCAAATAATGAGCCAGATATGTGACCGTGGTTATAATCCGCATCATGTCGTGTCTCCTGCACGCTTTACCCAGTGGCCACCCCTCATCTAAACCAAACAGACTATTTCCAGTAGGTCAGAGCGCTTTCACAACATTCTCCCATTGTGTGAACGGGAAACTTCGAACAATGTGCTGACCTGATTTTCTAAACATTGTCCAGATTTCATATGAAAAAAGCATTCAATTTAACCCACTCCAAGCTGTACTGCTAACCATTTCATATTGCAGTGTGCAGTTACAAAGCAGCAGCAATACCATCTGCAGCTACCTATCTCCATAGTTGGTCTGGAGAGATAAATACTAAAAAATGTGAATGTGGAAATTGCAAGATAGCAATAGTGTGTGTGTGTGTGTGTGTGTGTGTCTGTGTGTCTGTGTGTGTGTGTGTGTGTGCATTTTGAAAACCTTCAGAAACTTTCACCACCCACTGGCGTGCTGCGGCCAGAGTAGATACCACTTTATCTCCGCTTGGCAGCAGCACAGCAGGTAGACACCTAATGGACATCATAGCCTCTAAAAGTGAACTAGTGTTCGCTGCTGTTTGAGCTGGGAGAGCAGAGATAGTGGTGAGGTTAGAGCAGGGAGAGAGAGTGTGTCTAGATGGTTATCTGGGCCCTTTAAGATGTCTGGGGCCTCCCAGTGCTCCCTGCAGGCCACAGAGCGCCCATCGAAGAGCCCAACTGGGCCAGTAATCTATCCCCCTGCCATGCTGCTGTGCTCTCCACGCCGTTAATCCAATCACTCCCCTGCCACGGTGGGACAGGCAGAGCACTAATCCAGTTTACACAGCAACAAAAAAAGCCCCAGACTCATTCCTCACTCCCCACAGAGCATTGCCAGCGTCTCGATGTGACATTGAGTGAGAAAGATGAGGATAATTACCGGGGCAATTATTTTATTTTTATTATGTGTTCAGGTTTCTTTTTTTTCCTTTTCTCTCCATGTTCCAAGCTAATTGCCATGGCCTTGTGACAAAAACCCAAGGTGATAGCATGCAATCATTTGGGAAGCAGAGAGTCAGCCAGTTTTAATGCCCCTCGCCACAGTAGCAGCGGGTGAATCATTAGTATGCATCTGATGAGGTTTAGCCTTGCATGCAATGGGCTGCGTGGACCTCAGATAAGTCATTTAGACTAACAGGAACTTAATTAATTTTGTTTAATCTTTGTAAAGCTCCACAGGAGGACAGATAGGTATACAGCCCCTCGCCAGCTCCTTCCCCTCACTTTCAGCCCACCCAGCTAGGCTCGGCACAGAATTTTCACACAATAGGGTCGACTGCCCTCGGCATCGATATTGGCTTAATGTTGTGTACAATACTAAAACGTGTCATGTCTAATGAGACCAGGTGGAGTATAAGTCAGTGTTCATTTGGCCATTAGCTGTAGTGGAATGAGTTTGAGGTTGAACGAGAGGGAAAACCACTGCAAACCATCTTCGCTGCCACAAAATTCACTCTGGGACTGTTAATAAATACTGTGTGTTTAAGATGTAGAGAAAGGGCATCTTACACGAAACACCTCTTAACTTTATGTTTACCTTAATTACTGTTTTATCTATTATACCACTGAAGCAAAACACCAACAGCTTAAATTGCCTTCCAGGGTGGCGGTGGATCATACTGGTTTAGTATAGACTCAGCCAGCGAGTGGGCTGGCAGGGAGGAAAAATTAGGAGGTAAAGAATGTTTCTGTCTTTGAGATTCTGCTAACACTTCAGATGCCCTTGGGCAAGTTTTAGAGAAGCAGAGTTGTGAGGAGAGTTGGGGAAAACGACACAAAAGTGTTCTCTAACATTACACTCCGGAGATACACTGAGATGCAGTTGAGGAGAGCACTTCACCCCTGGTGGGATGAGTAGAAGACTGTGGTTGTATTGGGCGTCTCTGAGGCGTAAATGTGTGTAAATGTATTAATGTGAAGCAGGATGGAGCTGAAACGTAAGTGTGTACTCAACAAACCCTCTCTGGACTTTAAGATAAATGTGAGAAAATAAAAAAGGTTTTAAAACGCAGTGTGCTGAGGGGTAAAGAGATTCAACTTAACTACATTTTGTTGTGATAACAAATATGAAATCTAAATCCAAAGACGAATATTTGACAAGTTTCAAGACTATTTTTGAAGTCACATTCTTAGTTACAACTTATCACTTGTTCTAAGACAATGACGTTAAAGACTGACTGCAGTGTTGAGAGTTTGTCAGCGAGGGAGAATAGAAGTGAAATGATGCCCTCCATTTGTTTTGCTGAAACACTTCTAAGAGCAAAAGTTGGACATTCTTGAGGTTAATGAAGTGCGCTTTTGATTCACAGTCAGCATATAGGTGTTGTTGTAGAAAACTGTCTCTAATAGTCTTGTTGACCTCCAGGCCATGTGTACAAATATCGATTTGTGTTAAATGTAAGAAAGGCATCCAGCCTTGTGATACGACTCTGCGCTGAACGCTCTAAACTACACACAGTTATCGACTTCCTCAAGACTCAAAATAAGGGGTTACACCGAGGAGCGCCAAAGTCCAAAATGGAACAATTGTGTGGAGATCCAATATTGAGAGGATACAAAGAACCTTGAAGTCGTCAAACAAGCCTCATTAACCATTATGATGCACTTCTTCAAGGCGATGTCTTGGGTTATTGGAAGTTAAACAGTTATTTAAAGCTTTGTTTTTAGAGTACACTTTACTTTAGGTGACCATTGGTAGACTCCTGCAGCTCTCAGTAGCCGGTTTCTTGCATCACCTACTAAGTGCCGAGTGTATCTGTTACGTAGCTAACTGACAAGGCTAATGCTATCTTGCTAATATAGTACGAGCCTTTAAACTAGATTGAGGAGAACAAGAGGTACTGTAATGGAATGTAAGCATCACGTACATCTTAACTGACACTTGATCAAAACGCTGATTAATAAAGATGAAAAAGTGGGAAGAATTAAAATTACTTTACCCAAAAAGTAATGTTAGACGAAATGACCGAATAACGTCGACTTAGCGTCATAAGATATGTCTGACTCAACTACATCGCTATACTAACTCTGCAACACAGATCTTTTTGCATATGTAGATAAAGAAAGTCAAAGTTGGAAGTACAAAATGTTGGCAGTTAAGTTAATTATATCGTTTGACCTCCTAAAACTGTTATATTTGGAAGTTATGCTACCGTGACTTTCGCAATGTTCATTGCTTTTACAATTAATTTAATTTACAGGTTTACAATTAAAATGATGTCTAGGGGTACACAGTAGTCACGAGTCGGTGCGAGTTCGGTACAGTTCCTGCATTGCATTTGCGCTCGCCACAGAGTGACTAACTCGCACGCCAATCCGCTTGTTGTGCTAAAATCAGCACTTGTCGCTAATGACGTACGGCTAAAAGTTTGTTCCACATTACGTGCATCAATCTACATAACGTGTATTCTGCGTGCAGCTGCGTCCACTGTACCATGTACCGTGACGGTTCACCACAAATACACAGCCATAAATCACTACTTTAAAAGTAGATAATAGTTACAGAGAACTTAGAACGGACTAACACGTAAATTTAGCATTGGATGGACGAATAACTGGTACGACCCAATCCAGGATTTCGGAGAAGGTTATAGATGAAGGACAAGTGAAGGGAAACAAACAGAGGCCTCGTATTCAGGCTCAGCAACTAAATTTGATGAAGTGCACAAACTAGAGGACGTTCTGTATAAACGCCCAGGAAGGAGCAGCCTTTTGGCAGAATGACAAATCTATGTTTCTTTAAAAACATCCAGAAGAGTCATTTGCTGCGTCAAGCTGACACGCAGAGATTGTGTTTGACTTTCAAAGGAAATATGCGATGTGCGCGCTACGGAACTAGGAGGTAATTAGTAAGACTTGAGTTGAATTTGTTTTTTTTTCCTCGATACTTAAAATGCCACACAATGCTCACAGCTGAAGGCGCACAGATGTTGGAGCTGGTAAATGGAGTTGGAAGAAGAGCTTATTATGATTAAATGAATGTGATTGTGTTGTAAGCCAGAGGTACAGAGCGAAGGAACCACGTGAGGGTGAATGCAGCTAGAGGTTGTCCTGATGATGATTTCAGAACTTATGGATAAATGGATGGATAGATAGATGGATGAATAGATGGATGGATGGATGGATGGATGGATGGATGGATGCATGGATGGATGGATGGATGGATGGATGGATGGATGGATGAATGGATAGACTAATAAGCGAGTGCATGGATGGATGATTGATGTGATCTGATATGCTGCAGGAGGAGCATTTCCACTGACTTAGAGATAAAAACCTCAAAGAGGCTTAAAAATACATTTTATTGTTATCTTGACAATAATGGAGAGATAACAACAGCAAAATCACAAAACCAGAAAAGAAAAATTAAATGACATAAAAACTCACCAAGGAAAGTGATAGGACAACAAATACCATATAATAACTGTTGAAGGTATTGCAATGTATTTCCATTGTTTTAAAACAACACATTGACAATTAATATGGAATTAAAATTATTCCATTTTAAAACGTGTTATCCTGATCAGTCAGGATTAATACTGTGTATTTATTTTATTTTATTTTTTACAGTATATTGCAACAAATACTGCATTGGCTGTATATTAGGTGTTTACTCAAACCGTTCAAATATCTATAGATACAATTTCAGCTAATTTACAGTTTTCATATTTCTTTTTCTTTGTATTATTCAATGTGTACTATCCAGATCTCCATATTTACATTTAATCATTGTTGTACTAAGGCCATTTTATTATATATATATATATATATATATACAGTATATATATATATATATATATATACAGCATATTCAGTTTTCTAGGACTTTGTTTTATAAAAAGGGTAACCACCATCACATTTCTTGCATATGGAAAGTAAAATTTACTTGATTTTGAGCTCAACCTTGACCTTGCCAAAAAAGACCTTTACTTAACTGTATTTTTTTCCCTGAGTCTTTCAACAGCATGTCATGGTCTTCTTCTGCAGATGAAGTTTGCTCCTGTTTTCATGGAGTTACATTTTTCATCACGTGAAGTATGCAACTTCAGTCACGTGTATATGGTTACAGTGATTATACAGTAACACGGCTGAAAGCTCTGAAAAAAAAGGTAGTAAGTAGAATTTGCGCTAAGGTTTTTTTTTTTCAATGTTTTTTCTTTTCAAAAAAATTCATAAAATGATACGATACAAAGACCTACACTTAATAAAAGACACTATGAAAACCACACAACAAGAATAAACAGACCTATCAAAAAAAAGATGAGCAACAGCAATAATCACAACCCAGTGGGTTCACTAAATGTTGTTTGTATGTACTTATTATTTTATGTTTGTTACCCCCATAGTTATTACTCTTAACCATTCCTCTTTCAGGTATGATGAGGGGACCCGTCACTAACAAAGTCATCATCAAGTCTTAACATGTGTGATAGTCTTTCCAATGCCAAAATAGTCATTTTCTATACGCTAAAATACCAGCAGGCTCTTCTTCCAACCATTTTTGTAATTTCGTGAGGATCGCAGCGTACAAAGCGTTGTAGAATGTACCTGTATCGACGTTCTTAAGTAGAGTCTAATCCCAGAACAAAATGATATGGATTAGAGGTATATCTATCCCAAATATAAATAAATATATACTGTATATTATTTTTTAGGCTGAAAATGACTTCTTTGGGGCACATCCAGATAAGAAGACAATATGTACCACACCTACTCTTAAATTTCAAGCATAATTAAAAGCACATAGGATCATATTTACATCGAATACCTGGGGTAACATGGGAATTATCTTATATTGGCTCTCATAGGATTTGTTAGAACATGTCATTATCACCACATCTCGTCATCAAGACCCCCCCCCCCCCCTGAGATGTTTTACTATTGATTGTAAGCTTGTTAATAAACATTTGATCATAAATATAATTTATAAATGTCTTCCTTAGAGAATAATCTTTCAATAGTATCTTTTTTTCAAGTGGATATTTGCAAACCACTCTTATATATTGGTATGGATTGGATGTAACTCCTAAATTGTAAATAGTGAATAAATTGTGTTTGAGGAAGTTCGAATTCATTCGAGCTGTGAAAAGGAGCTAAATAGACATCTTGTGTTTTCGAGATAGCAGCGTTTAAAAAGCATTGAAAGATCTGAATTACATACAATAGGTACCAAAACAGAGTATTGATTCATGAGACCAAAGTGTCTATGTGCCTGTTTGGATGTTTGAATGGCAGTAAGTTTCTCCTATGATGGACAGTAATCCCTGCAGTAGTTCAGCATGCTGTAACAACGGTGGCTCAAGGACACGTCGAATCTGTCGTTGGTGTACTTTGACTCCTGAGTCCCACAATCATCAATTAATAATGTCCGAGGACTCAGAGCTAAAACATGCAATACTTTTGCCGCTCATTCCCACATCAGTCTTGTCCAGCTGATTAAAACACCGTAACCGACGTGAATGGGAAATAGATTTTAAAACAATGCCTGCTAATGGAAGCTGAGAGCAAGGATGATTAATGGATGATTGTTTAATCGATTAATACCCAGCCGCAGAGGATTTACAGCATGGGGAGACTTCATTTCATATTTTGCTGGTTTGAAGACACTAACAGCTGATATCTCCCCAGTCTCAGCTGTCACCTTGATTTATGCAAACCTTCTTATGAATGCAGGAGGTTTACATGTCGATATGCAGAGTTCAAACACTCATGTTTACATTAGCATCCGCGTGAACTTCTTTAGTACAAGGATACATATGAGCATGCATTCAGCAGTTATCTTAACGCCTTGGTGGAACCGGATTCATTTAAAAACACTGATTGGAACACATTCAATTCCACGCTTTGAGACTCTGAGCCTCAGCTCACTGTTAGTACTTCTCCAGAGAAGGGATTGCAGACTGCTATTTTTCACCAAGAACAAAGGGGCGGTTTAATACCATAACCTAAAGAATTGCACATCCTGCGATTCAATACGTAGCGAGCAGGTGGCAGATAAGTCAGCATTTTACTGTATTGCATCAGTGTCAACATCCAACTGCACAGCAGACATTCATGAGATGTTAAGCCCGTCGTATCAGTTACATGCAAGGACAGTTAATCCCCCGACGCCTGGGAGTTGTGTTGATGACTGAATTTTTAATCTGTGTTCAGGCTACAACATTTCATTTGCACTAAAGATCTCCTCTCTTTGCCTTCTCCTCTCATCAGGTTGGAGGACATACCATGCTACCTATCCGCTGGATGCCCCCAGAGAGCATCATGTACAGGAAATTCTCCACGGAAAGCGACGTCTGGAGCTTCGGAGTCATCTTGTGGGAGATCTTTACCTATGGGAAGCAGCCTTGGTTTCAGCTGGGTAACAACGAGGTACAAAGAGCCTGAAGCGTTTAGATAAATACAATGCACATATTATAGAAAGGCTGCACTGCGAGCCGTCGTGCACACATTGAAAGTAACAGCTATCAAACGGTAACTCTTGAAGTCATTTCTTTTTTTACGTTACATGCAAGTAAAGGTGTTTATTTCAAAACACAAAAAAACCCCGAAATAAGTAAATGAATGAAGTTGCTTTTAAATCGAATAGTGTGGCCTTCCTTCCCAGAGTACTGAGGGCCGAAGTGAAAACGTGAGCTTTCTAAAAGCAGATCGAAATGAACACTGCCATTCTGGATCTTAATCTACTGCCTCGTGTTTCTTTTCTCTTTCTGAGACCCGCACTGGCCCAACGAGGTGATAAATTGATGCCGCCAGACAAGATGCCACATTACATAACACCCATGATTGGTTTGTTTTTTCATTGGAGGCTCTGCTTGGGATCAATACAATTCAATTAGGATTACTCTTGTACAGCGAGCATATTGAGAAAATTAAATTGACCCTAAAAGAATAACCTGGCATGCATTGCACTTATAAGTATTTCAGTTGAAACATCAATATGTTCTTGGGCTTGACACAAATTGGTATTTCCATATTTCTGTGTATCTTGAGCCGAAAGATTTCTGAGACACTGTAAATGAAACACTCAGCTGATTAAACTACATTGCCGAAAAACCTCTGACGATAATAATGAGATGAGCGCCGTATTATGTCACAGCCAAAAGAGTGAAAATCCACAATCTGTTTTTCTATTGTAATTTTGTCTTCAGGTGCTGTTAGATTGGAATATTGTACTTATTATTCAGTTATTCAGATTTGTCCAACACATTACACAATGATACATTACAGCAACAATTAGGAATGGGTATCAGTGACAATGATAAATGATTAGCCAGGTATTGTGGGAACTTGTTTTTAAACAGGCCACATTCTCCACTGGGCTCTATAGGCTCCACTGCTTTCCTCTAAAAAAAAACATTACAAACTGCCATGCCGCCAAACATTCTTCAGTTCCACAAAAGTTTATTTTAAATTCTAGAGGAGATCTCAAAGTTTCCAAGGATAACAAATATGTCAGGCTGAATTTGGGAGAAATGTGTGAAATTATGCACAAGACATTTGATTGGTGCAGCCATAACACAAAACAAACATGGGTTTGTATATTTCACGCAGGGTAAGCATTAAATAGCTTCAATGAAGAGCTGGAACCAGCTGATACAGACCATAGACAAGATACTCCCAGGCGAGAGAACAGCTGTGGAGCTACTTTAGACGGGATAAAAGGGGACAATATACTGTATGTTAACATGTTGCAGAGATACCTGTGCTACAGTATCAGAGGTAGTCGACTATTCTCCAACTCTTTCTATTCAGCAGTCCCCCTCCTGCCTGGCTCTCTATGCAGCAGCTGATCCTCCTCCAGCCTGCAGCTGAGACTCCTGCTGCTTATCTGTCCACCCGAGTTGCTTGTTAACTGGAGTTGTGCTGCATTTATCACTAGTTCTATAATCCCACCAGGGACCTACAAAGCTATAGGGTGACAAAATATACTCTTTGTTTTCACTGCCCCCTTTTCTTCTACAAACCGTTGCCTTGTCCAAAGCCCAAAACTGTTTCATAAAGCGATCAAACCAGAATGAGCGTAGAACGGACATTGAACTGTTTTCCGTGGTCATTTGAATAGTACAAAAGAAAATGCAGATTGTTGTTGCTTGGCTAGTTAGCGTTGTAGCTTGTCCTTTTACAGAGCAGCAGGGTTTTAGGCGGGAGGACCGTTAGACCCAGCGCTATGCCGCGCAGTGTCGTATCAAGCAAGCTCTCTAACTAGCCAGCTGTCTGCTAGTTTGCTAGCTAGCTTGCTAGCTTGCTAATTCCGCAACGCTTTCATGCTACACTGGTTACAGAAAATGAGCCGAACAAAGTTAAATCCTATTTTAATGGAGTATGCACGGGAATATTGGTGCAATGTTACATTTCATTAGCTATGTAAACAGCTTAGCTGACTAGCAATATTGTCTTTTTTTGAAATAAGGGCAAAAACTGAATACTTAATGCATGTAAACGTAGTCATTCATGATTACTCTCAGGCAATGTTCCCTCTAATTTTTCATGTGTCAGAGCAAACACACAAACTCGGTGAGCAGTCCCTTGGACCACTGTGAGCAACATCAGACATGTGCACTGTGGTCACGCCAGCATCGCATCCATCAAAGTTACACGGTTTATAAAAAGAATCAAATTACAGCATTTACATTTCTGTTAGAATACTTTTAATTAAGTGCTTTATCCCACTTACAATGAAAATGACAAAAATCTTGTTCATGACTTGTGTAGTATGTTAACGCTATTGGAAGTATAAATATTTAATTTTAGCTATGGCAAAACATGCCCACCAAACCAAGGCAACTGTAAACTCCAGTTTTGAAAACACACTTAACATTTTTATTATAAAGCTTAGACTTGTATTGTAAGTATGAGCCAGTGTGTGAAGCTCCTGCTGTGCACTGGTTGAGAGTCCTGCAACTCTGTCTGCAAAATACAGCATATAATGACATAATTATTTGCATTTCTACTAGTCATACACTAGGGCCAGTATTTAATGATCAATATCCATGAATGAAAATTGTAAATAAATAATACTCGATTAACACAAATCTGATTGAGGACATAGATTTCCCCTTATTTTTCCTGAGTGTCCTTCTCACTTCTCAAATGGTTTCACACTTTGTCCCAGTTTAAACCCCTGCCTGCTTCTTTCACATTTCTTTTTTACTTTGGCATGGTGAGGGGATGTGCCGCTGCCCGTTCGTTTTGCCATTATTAGAAAGGGTCGACATAAGCAGAACTCAGCATCATTAGCGTGTCTTCCATCCACATCGGCTACACCGCTTTGCGAGCTAAAACACCGGTGGCTGCACGTAAGAACCAGGGTTGCCAGATTTCGCGAGACAAATAAGCAACCAGACCTTATAAAACAAGCGACCACGGTCAGATTGTCGACGGGAGGGCCAAAGCATGAATGAAAAGATAGGGTTTTGTAATTTTTTTTACTTTTCATTCAATAAATGCGTTTTTTTTTATTTTCAGTTCAGTCTGGAGTTTTATTTTGTGCGCAGTGTAGATTTTCTGTGCGCGGAGACCGTGTCAGCAGTGCGCAATTGCGCAGGCGCGCAGCTTAGAGGGAACATTGCTCTCAGGATAATTTTCTTATATCTGTTTATCCGGATGCTGTTGCCATGACCACTGCAGCCTTTACTACTGGTTGTTTGTGATCTGGGAATTGGCAAAGAGGCTCCATATGTTTTTTCTAGGAATTGATGCTCTATCCCCTCAGTCTGAGTCTCAAGGCAGTCTGTCTGCCAGGCTGATCATCCTTATGGTGGCAAGACATGAGGAACAGAATATAACAATGGAGAGGAAGAAGGCAGTGCTTTACCTTGTTAAACACGTGCAACAGCTGGAATTCTGCACGGTATTTTTTTTTACTGTTGTTGACACTCAACACAGTGCAATTATATTTATTTAAACACAGATTAGGTGTGTTGTACATTCTTTCCAGAAAATTAGGCTTCAGATAGCAGTAGATTATTTATCAAATGTTCTGACACCGTGTTGTTGTGCTGCTAGCTTGCAAGAGCATGAAATTGCACGACTCCATAATATGTCTTACGGGGAGAGTTTATATTTTTCCTCTTCAACTCTGTTGGTAATTATTCTATGCCTTAATAACTTAAGAACTTTTTAAAAAGAACATAATGTTTGAGCTGGTTTCATTACCTGTGTGTTGTAGCATAAAGAAATTGTATGTGGTGACAATGCTTGAAGAAAAAAAAACTGAAAGCTCTTTTTTGTGCAGTTTTCCTTTGGAGCCACAGTCATTACAAACGATTAGATCTCTATCCATTCGATTAAGCTACAGTGACGTGGAAGTGACACAAAAATAAAGTCAAATTGTCACAACAGCAAGGAGTCATCTGGCTAATTAGATTACGAGTCCAACAAAGAAATAATCAATCCCCCTTTTATCGACAACTTGAACATCTACCCCCACAGATATTCAGTATTACTGTTATTTTGTGCTGTGCAACAAATATCTTGTTTCCCCTTTAATATTGGACAAATTTAAGAGTGAATGCATGCTGTTTATTTCTTTCATCTCAGTTTCATTAGTTCAAACCTCAAAGGACAGTCTGCTCAGTGGCACCGGTTTCTCATTATGACCAAACCAAAGCAATCAGTCAGTGAAAATCGTCTGTCTCACTCCACTGCTCTGTCTCCTCTGCAGGTTATTGAGTGCATAACCCAGGGTCGGGTTTTGGATAGGCCACGGATTTGTCCCAAGGAGGTGTACGACATCATGCTGGGCTGCTGGCAGAGGGAACCGCAGCAGCGACTGAACATTAAGGACATTCAGAAGGTCCTGTTCGCCATGGGGAAAGCCACGCCGGTCTATCTGGACATCCTGGGCTAGCAGCAGCCCGGGGTGTCCCGTTCCTCGCCAGACAGACAGACCGACTCACACGAATCCAGGAATAACCAAACCAACCTACTCCACTGTCGAACAACACCTACAATGTTTGGGAAGGACTTAAGTGCCTGCAACACTTTTGGATATAGTGGATAAAACGTATTCAAAAAACACGCACTTTTACATTTTGTTTACTTCCGTATAAGATGTACAGGTTTGAAGAAGACTTTTTTTTTTCCTCGAAAAACTGCGAAAATACACAAAAATGGAGACAAAGAGGGCAGTATAGTGGAATGGCAATAGGAAAACGGCCACAATTCGATGTTATTATGGAGAGAACACACATCAGAGTTAAAATCTATCCTGGGTTTGGTTTTATGAATATATATAGAAATATTACATATATTTTATATTTATTTCTTTTTGTCAGGGTGTTGAAGGGTCTGCCATGTGTGTTGCGATAAGGGCTCGGCCCTGTCCGAAGACGTCACCGACAAACTCTTGGCAGGAACTTGACGCCTTACTTGCACTCTGATTGGCTGGAACTGAGCTTTCAATGGGAACTCTGCTTGTGTGGAATAATACTGGATGGTTGGGGGGAAAAGGAGCGCTCAGTAGAGGACCTACCCAATCAGACAACCGACAAATCTATTTTAATTTAAAAAATAATGTACATATTGTAAAATTCTATGTGTCAAAATTATGTTAACTTATTTTTTCGGGTGTTATTTTGGTTCTTTTCTGACTGTGATCTGGGTGGCTAAAGTATAAAGCTATGGTATTTGTTTTCATCCTAAACTAGAGGAGATTTCTCTTGGGAATTACCTGTGTCGGTGCTGGTAAATTGTCTCGTGCTGAGGCTGAATGAGTGAATACAGTTCGAAAAGTCAGCTGACTGCGAATCACGGAGACCCTGAAGAACGGGGGACGAGTCGGAGCCATCAACACGACACTTTTCCAAAGAGGTGACGAAGCCTCCTATTCACTTTCCAGTTCATATGCTTTTTATGGCAAGAATAATGCGTCGATAAGTAATATCTTACACCCCACCCCTGAAATACATACACACGCTTTGAGAAACTGTTCTGTCACTTTTAGGCTTATTGGTGTGAAACTGCTTTTCCACTCTAAAGAAAACATTTTTGTAGCTGAAAGTATGAATCATTTGTTAGCTGCAGGCGTGTGCCTCGCATACACCCAAGAAAATCTGTAATTTAAAGGAATAGTTTGACATTTTGAGAAATATATAACTAGATCACTACCACTCTCGTATCTGTGAGCTCAGGAGACGGTTAGCTTAGCATAGCATAAAGAAATTTACAGCGCTACAACAGCAGAGGCACAGTGCAGATAAAAAGGCAAATATAAAACAGGGATTTAGCTAAAATAGTTCTATCCACCGACCTGTAAAGATCAAATAGGTCCGTTAGCTTATGCTAAACTAACCGGTTGTTGTAAGTAGCTTCATATTTATCGTACAGACACGAGAGTGTTCTTGATCTTCTCGTCCAAGAAATCCTAAAATGTCAGTGCTGATTCCAAATATTTTTGGGTTAATACCATGAGAATCCTGCCGCTTCACAAGAGAGAAAAGAAACATGACGGCTGCTTCCCTCGCATTTCATTTAGAACAACAAAATAAAAACATTTTGTTTCTCCTATTTCGATTTCTTTTCCATCAACTGTACATGACTCACAGTCACTGTTTTCTTCCTCGCACTCGTGGCCTTTGCATGTTTAGCAAAGACGAGGTTTTGCACCCGTCAGTTGCTTTGATAAACGTCTCTTCTGCTACGAGCAGAGAGGAGCCACTGAAGCAGATCGATACTCGTGTGAATTTATGGACGGTGCATCAAAAATAATGATCACTGAAGTGGATCAGCTAACTGTGCTATTGCTCTTTCCATCTTTTTTTTTAATTTTAGATAGTTACAGTATTTAATGAACTGGAAAACCTGAAGAGTTTTGTCCCAAAATGTGGCAGAAAAACATGACCCCCAAAAAGCTTAAGAGCAAAAAAAAAAAAAAAAAAAAAAAAAAAAAAAAAAAAAAAAAAAAAAA
>CALSBV010012174.1:1013713-1035153 GCA_943590825.1 Bovichtus diacanthus | reverse complement strand
AAAAAAAAAAAAAAAAAAAAAAAAAAAAAAAAAAAAAAAAAAAAAAACTAAAACCAAATGAAATTACTTTTAATGACTCGTTCGTAATTAAGTGCTCAAAATGAGTTCATTTTTAACAAAGTGGATTCTGTAGATTTCTCAGACACTGAATGATAAACCTCAGGCAACGATTTTATTTTATGTTGTATCTGGATATATAGTATTTTGGAGTAGAACTCTTCACATCTCTTCCTTATTATCCTGATATGAATTCTCACAGTATCACAGTGTTGTCTCTCTTCCCCTTGGGACTATGTAAATCATTAATGAACATTCAGTTATTTCAAGTATTTTATATCAGAGGCAGGATCAAATCCAAGGAGTTACCCAAAGCATTGAGTTTTTGTGTATTCTCTTGTGGTAAAGATAAACGCTTAAAGACATTATGACACAGACCATGAGCATTTGCAGGGTATTGTAATCCTTTCATGGTGAGTTGAATATTGTTTAAAAAGTTTTTTCTTTTCTTTTGTTGGATGAACTAACTGAACACTTTTTGAAGCAAAGTTGGCATATTACCATGTACACATGTTACAGAATATAAAAATGTGGTATAACAACTGCAGTATATAAAATACTGGTATTCCATGATAGATCTTTGTATTAATGTGACTCTCTTAAGAAAATGTCTTCAAACAATCAGACGATCTCTTTTTCCATTTTGTCCTGTCTTATAAAGATGTGTAAATTTGACAGAATCTCGTCTTCATCTAAATCTCTCAGAAAGCTGAACGACACGTGTTCTGTGTGCGACTTGTGTTGTCTGCTGTTCTTCTGTCCACTTCTGAAGTGCTAGAAACGTGTCTTTGGGTCGTAGCTGTGGTTCAGGAGGTGGTGCAGGTCGGGGATTCGATCCTCGGCTCCTACTCCCCATAAGATCAGGCAAATTAAGGTGTTTCAAAGGGAGTTTCTACTGTATTTTTACAGTGGTTGGTGAACTCTGAACACAGAAGTCATACACATTTTAGGGCTGCACGGTATTGGAAAAAAATTACCTTTTACTTTAACTTTAACTTTTTGCAACATGAAAAAATACATGAATTTTCACTAAATGACAAAAACTTCCCTGTTTCTGTGCAACATCATACTTTCTGTAACCAAATTATTTCCATACGACTGACTTTGCGTTTCTTTTTGCAACCCAGTCTCATTGTTCAGCTTTGGTTCTTTGATAAATTGATTAAGAATGATTGTGATTGGTGGTCGCTGAGCATGCAGAGGCTGCGTGTCACTCACTAGCAACAAACTCTTTTTCTAAATTAGTCAAGACAAAATGAGAACCGTGCCAGTTTTCCTTTTGAAATAAGCAGCAAAAAAGTTGTAGCCGGACGTGTTTGACTTGACGTTGCACGTCCTGCGATGTGACGAGTGCACATTGCGATGTTGATGCTGAAAGGACATATTGTGCAGGCCTTACATATATTGTCAAAATCAGCGTATTTTTACTTTCTCATATTAAACCAGACGCCAGGTCTGGAAAAAAAAGTCCCACCATGTCTGTGTTTATCTGGTAAAGATATATATCATTTAATCTGTTTTTTTTCTTCTTCAAACTTCAGTAAACGATAAGGCAGTAAAGCACAATGTGCTTTAGATGCAATTTTACAACATACAACATTATCATTTAGGTGTCAAGGAAACAAAATGATTTTAAGAAGGGTTAGTGCATTAATACGATAATTATTTCCTTTGTTAATGATTTATTAAACAATCAACAATACAGAAGTATACATAGCATTTTTTTTGTTGTTACTCATAATATAGAAAGCACAATAACCAATTTAATCTATTTGTTAAATCACATCATGCCCCCCTCCAAACAAAGTACTGTGGCAATGTAATGGTACTGTTTGCATCACCTACTGCATAATGTGGAGAGTCGCCCCAAAACTCAGATTCAGAACATGATTACTCCAAGTGGAAATAAGAGAAAGAAACACGGTAGCAGCGACAAAAATCCATTTATATTAGCTTTTTATTGCTGCTGTTGCTGATTCGTCAGTACTTTTCTTTTTCAGAAATAAGGCTCAGCATGTCTATATCTCTGGAACACTCTCTCCTCTACCCAATCATGATTGCGGTATATCACAAACCTGAACTCACGGTCGGTCCAATAAAAGTTTCCCCGCCCTTTGGCAGCCACAGTTTCCGTCTGAAGAGGTTGGAATTCAGTGTGTGTAAAAATGTTCATGCCAACTGGCAAAAAAATGGTGTGGCAGTGAGAGTGGCCAACAACACAAAAGGGGCATAACTTCAAACGGATTCACGTACCATGTATCAAAAAAGCTGGAATTTGCCATTGAGGTCAAGTGTTTGTGCGAGTGTGAGTGTGAGTGTGTGTGTGTGTGTGTGTGTGTGTGTGTATGCACTGCGATTGTTTTCATAAAAACTGTCCTACAACATGTATAGTACGACTCACATGCGACTTGATTGCATTTCTAAAAAGCTCAACTTGCCCTGAAACCCTGGTTGAAGGTAAAAAAAAAGGCTTTGGATCAAATGGTGAAGGCACTTCACAAAAGCAATCACAATAATTTGATCACCTGTTTCACTGCTTGCCAGGCAATTAGCACACTGCTACTTTGTACATGCGACAAGATCATTTACCTTGAAAAGGTCACCCTCATATATTTGATTGGCCAGAATCCGCTGCACGAAGGTTGACAGGAGAACCTCTTTTACCCTGTGACCCATTTTTATTTATTTTTTTGCCAAAGGCCCTTGTTAAGCCGTACCTGCCTCCCTGATGCAGTGGCCTTGATGAAAGAACACCTGTTCCTCAAAATGAAAATATGAAATTAAAAACATACTGTAGCCGCTCCTCACATCTGACCTGCCAGAAGATTTCAAATCGAATCGAACACCGGGCCGTGTCTAATTAAATAAGCATTGGAACAACTGCTCAGAGGCGCATTACGTGTCATTCTTGAGGAGAAAGAAATGTTGTTTGACAACCCTAGTTATTTAGAAAAAAAAAAAAAAACAGGAAATGAAAAGAGAGAGAGAGAGAGACAAAGGTCCCCTTCTGGAATCCAACCAGAGACGGTGCAGTAAAATAGCGTAACTTTTTGGGACAATCCTACATACCTCATGTGAAAAACATGAAAATTAGAACTTTGTGCACATAGGTATGAACAGGGGAGTGAACCAGGGGGCCATAAGTGACATTTTGAGGGGAAAATGAGTTATATATCCAATGAAAGCTCTATATGAGCACTTTCTAGAGCGAAAAGGGCACATGTGAGTTATCAATCAAAAAACAAACACCACTGAAAACACTGAACAATGTGGGGGCAGAGGAAAGGAAATTCAATAAATGTCAAAATATTGTTCATAAAGTATAGTGTCATCCACATGTTTGTGGATCTTTAATATTACATATTGGATTTAGTAAACAAATGGTAATTTTCTGTTTTGGCTCTACTGTAAAGTTGGTCAAATGTCACTTACGCCTCAATATGTTCATGTCAGTCCATCACAGTGAAATGTAAATGACTTCACAGACATGTCGGCTTCATCGCTGCAACATACTTTGAGGCTTCACTGGCGAGTGTCCACATATTAAATGAGAAACCATTCCATTATTGCTTTTGTTGCCCTCTTACAAACAACGGGAAAATGGAGATACAGTCGGCGGCGAGGGATTTGAGGTCAGTGAGCAGTGTGTTATGATGGTGGTACCTTAATTGTTTATTGATTTACAATTACACAGTGTTTTCTGTGTTTAGGTTTCTCTGTGAGTGAGTGTGGGTGCATGCTCATATTTGTGGTTTAGTCTGGGGTGTCTCAAATGTCCAGTATCCACGTCTGCGTGCTCCAGCCTGTAGCATCAGCGGGGAGATGTATACAGGGTGGACAATGAACGCAAACACACCAAGCTTTTCAACTAAAAGTCGCATGAATACGGTTACAGACATTTAACCCTTAAATGCTAATTACTGCAACAATCAGTCATCCCAGTTTTCAAATATTTAATGTTAGACAAGCAACTGAGCTTCATAAACGCTAAATTATCTGTTCTCAAAGAAATTACACATTTCAATGTTATATACCAGGTCAAAAAATAACATTTTGGTATGTAAGGAATAAACTGATAACATCTCATGCGAACACACACAAGATGCATGCACTACATAAAATGCTAAAAGTGTTGCTATTTGGCAACGATGCATCAGTTTCATAAAGTGATTTAGTTATTTTTAAGTTAATTACATAATTCATTCATTGTTGTTAAAATGTTAGTGCTGTTTGAATGAAGTTTGGTCCACGTAGAGGGTATGTGCTGATGTCACAGGAAGACGTCATGAATAACATCCTGCAACATGGGTGCCGTTAGCAGGGGAAACTGTGAAACAAGAGTAAAACAAACGATTTTTCCGCTTAAACTTAAAGGTTCAATGTGTAAGATATGCCAGAATTTAAACTTAAAACATTTAAACAGTGAACTAACATTACCAACAGAGTGTGAAGAGGTAACAGTGTTGACGTTAAAGGCGTCTGTGTTGCAGAGTTATCTCCTGAAGTTAGCATGATGCTAACAGCTAGCTGCACATCTGTCCAGTCTGTAATACCACTTGTTCCTCGAGGCGATAGTGAGTCACTGTAGTGAGTTAGTCTCTTGTAAATATTACAGATATGTTCCGTGTCTGTTTTATACTTTGTTTATTGGATTACATTTAAAGTGGCCGAAATGAGAAACCCAGGGTCGTTTTTCTTGTTTACGCCACTTTGGATTTAGTCCAACAAACAAACTAGTATAGCGGTACAGCCCCATTAACATCAGTGCCCAGTAAACACAGATCAGCCGCACGTGAAGATTGTAGGACAGCAAAGTTTTCTGACCGGAGATCAGAGTTTCAGCAGTTTGGTTGAATTGTAGGTATTCTTGCCCTGCTGACTGACTGACAGGCATTACACAGGAGTAAATGCAATACACAATATAAAGAATAAATTCAAATACAATAAATATACTATGAACTACTGCAGCTAAAATATAAACATCAGAGATTGTATTGACCCAGTTTAGATCCTTCCAAATACCAAAGAACCAGTGTCCATGGACAGGAATTAAAACCGTTGTGTTTCTCTTGCTACAGCAGTTTAAGCTTCTCTCTTTCAACATTGTTCAGACTGGAAAAAAATGTGCATTCAAGCTGAAAGTCAGCAAGCTCTTCTGTAGGGACTGAAACCATCTAGCAGTGTGTAAAAAAACGTATAAATAATCATTTGTCAAGCTACAAGTACAGGATACGTCTGCTATTGTTGTGTTCTTTTATTTAGAAATAGAGACGCATAGAAATCAATTTCAGAAAACTTCTCTTCATATTAACTGTATTTATTCCATGATGATATGGTATGCATTACAAAAGTACTCAGCTGAGGACCGCCTCATTTCACTGTCCACAGACCACATTTAAGTAGTTACTCTGTCTCACAGATCCACAGAACGGCCGTGATCTCTTCTTTACAACATATTTTATACCCACCTTTCAGGTATAGTCTTCTCTCATTGGTTGGCTGGGGCCAGCTCCTATTGGCCCCTTGTTGGCACTTAGGCGTGTCCACGCCTCTCAGCGCTTCTCTGCTCCAATCAGATCTTCTGTCACCCTTTTAGGAAGTGATGTACTCTTACACTTCACAGTTTACAAATATCTTATATCTTATTTCACAGTAGATTGGCCACTAGTAGTTACTTAATTCAATAACAACTTACATATCACATATTACATCTTAATAAGGACACAATAAGGCACATTGTAACAGTATACATATTGATTATTCTCACACTATCTGCTAACCTGATTTATATAAGGTAAAATGACATAGGCTTATGCTAATAACATTAGCATGTTTTACATGTGGTGAAAATTTGACAAGCAAACAACAACTGTTTTGTCTGAACCTCGTGAGTTATAATGGAGCCCAATTTGGTACTTTTGTTTAATGTCGATGCTGTTAAGCCATGTTATGTGTGTTGAATCGGTTGAATCAATGTAGGTAAACTTAACGGCACTTTACGAGACGAAAGATAAATGGCAACACCAAATCCACGTTTCGTTGCCTGTATCCAGTTGTTTCTGTCAACTGTAGTGACCCAATTGCTTCTCTTTCATTTAGCTTTCAGCAATCTGCAAATGATCATTCCGAATTCATCCTCAATCTATTTGTACAGTCGATCACGCAACAGCTTTTTTATAGCCAGAGTTGGGAGGGTTACTTTTAAATGTAATCCAATACAGTTACTAATTACCTGTTAAAAAAGGTAGTAAGTAACCTAATCCAAGTATCACAAATAAAAAGTAAATAACTTGATTACTTTCCTTTACTTTTGGATTAACTCAATGTCAAATATGCAAATAAAGAAAAGAGAAAAGAAAGATGACTTTTATATAAACCTAAGCACTGATGTTGATATGTTTTTTAGACTGCTGTGTTATTTTAGGATTCGCCACCACGTAGAGCTTGTGAGTGATTAGCAAGATGAAAAATAAAAGAAATAAAGTCGCTATAAGTCTCAGCGTCCGCCTAAAATGTGCATTGAAATTTAACATTAGGCTACTTTGCTAAGTGTGCTATTTAATACAATCTCAATTTCTTTTATTCATAGTGACATTTATTACAAATGAGCACAACAATCTCAAACTTCTATCTTTCAGTCACCTCTGATGTAAACGAGACACTCAGAGGAAAACATTTTACACTGAAAGTACTTAGTAAGTGAATTATGGGAATGTAGTCATTTGCTCTGAAAACAAATCGGTAAAATAATCTGATTTTTTTCCTAATAGCTTGAGATAGATAATCCATCACAGTGACTGTTGACTTTATCCGTGTAGCTTTCATTACTGTTGAAGGTTAACGCAGTTTCAAGTGAAGATTGTTTGGAAAGTTTTAAGAGCACTCAAACTCAAACTGGCGGCAAACTATCGATCCAATCCTCTTCTCACATGCTGGATAAGGTGACCAACATAACACTCCAAGACCCAAAATGGTCCATGGATGAGATGTGTGCTGTTGTATCTTTCCTCTTATGTCGAGATATGTGGGAGTTAAAAAGCATACTGAAAGCAGTAGGTGGCTCCTGCCATTTATTTATCACTCATAATAAAAATGTGAGACAAATCCACTTGTGAATTATTTTGCCTGGAGGAAGAATGCATTTCAATGGATGAGTGCCGTTAGCTTTAGCTTTTAGTGAGCAGTGTGTTTCCTGTCATTAACATGTTACTGTAACTCTATGACGCTAAACTAACATCTTAATCTTCTCATATTATTGTGAAGAATTACTGCTGGTGAGAAAGCCCAACCCATCTAATCTGTGCTTTTGAATGCTCATGTAACAGTAAATGGACTGCATTTATAGAATGCTTTTCCCATCTTTGTGACCACTCAAAACACTTTACAACACATGTCAGCATTCACCCACTCATTGATCCAATCCCATTCACTCAGATTCACACAGAGTCAGAAGCTACCATGCAAGGTGCCACATGCTCATCAGTAGTTCACACACACTCACACACTGTTGGTCATGCCAACGGGAGCAATTTGGGATTCAGTATTTTGCAGAGGCTGGGGATTGAACTGCTGACCCTCTGACTGGTGGGTGACCACCTCCTGAGCCGCAGCCGCAGTATTATCCTTTCAGTTGACAACAGGTAAGGAGGAGGAGAAAAATGCACATTGATCCGAAGGCCCATTGTTCTCCCTGCAACAAATAGAAGCACATATAGCTAATTATCATGCAGAATGACAGCGAAGGCATGACCCGCCATACTCTGCCTCTGATTGGCTTAGCGTGATATTCTTATTCTCACGTCTCGTGCCTAAAACTAACCAACCAAACCAACGGAGGCAACGAGTACTAACCAATCAGACGCAGTGTAGGCGTGTCATGCCTTCCCCATGGTAGGAAAAAAATGTTTCCCGTCATTCTGCATAATAATTAGCCATATGTGCTTCTGTTTGTTGTAGTGAGTATTTTGGCAGCAGTGGGCCTTCGGAACAATTGGCATTTGTTTTCAGGATAACAGGCTTTCGGACAAATTGGCTTTTGGTCCAATGGGACATTTTTGGACTATAGGGGTTTCAAAATATTGGGCCTTTGGAACAATGGGCAGTCCCCTTCAAAATTAGGAATTGCAGGGTGGGTATGGTGGAAGAGACATAAGGCAAAGATGCAGCTTCAGGGGAAAGGGACAGGTGCATGCCGTTGTTCTGAAAATAATGGGAAGTCAGTTATTGTAGTTTTTTTGCTGCTGGAGGCTTATCAACAAGGTCAAATAATTTACTTTAAAGCCATTTGCACCCGATGATGTCGAAAATCACACTCCTTCTTAGAGTCATAGCTGAGTCATGGATACGATATATTTTGAGATTCAGTATAACTTACACTTTCCCAGGATATCATTATCTCTGATAGTCGTTGCGAAAACAAATCGGTTTAGAATTGATCGGAAAAAGATGTTCTTAGCGACTCCAGAACTTGCCTGACAATCATCGCGTATTTAAGTTTTCTTCAGTATCAAAGTAATCCAGCTATAGTTTCTGTACATCCATGGGTACATTGGAATCAGGAAAACTAATGGCTAATTCGGCATACATTTAATGGTGGCAATTTACTAAAATTAAAACAAACTATAGGGTAAAATTTAAAAAATGAAGCCAACAGCTAACTAACGGACTCCATGGTACCATTGTACTTCCTGTTTGCATCCCCCAAAGCCCTCAGAGACCCCAAATTATGGGAACTGTAGTTCCAAAGCTTGAGCCTAATTATCCCTTAAATAGAAGTAAGACAAAGAATCATTTTTGTCAGAAGGTGTTGGGGGGTCACAATGTCAGACTGTGAAAACCCTGATGTAGACCAAAAACACAAACTCCAGCAACGTGTGGGACATTTAACAGATTAAAACCAGTGTGATGAAAATTCTTAATACTACAATTAATCTGTAGCTGCTGCTTGCCAAACAGTAGGTTATTTATTTGCTGAACTCAAGTCTTTTCTTCTCATACAGACACCAGCTGACTGTGACAGTCTCCCATGCATGTGACATGAAAGCTCTTGCTGAGTGTGAATATATTGTTGTGTTTTTCAGGCAGATTGCTTCTCGGTATTCCAGCATTGTTGTCACCATCAAGTGCAGCAACACAGCTAAGCCATTTGAGCTAGAATCCAAACATATACAGAAAAGGTTTATTTTGAAATTGCTTTTAAAAGTGCATTCACCTTCAAGTATTTCAGTGTGACTCACCCTCATCTGTGACTTTCGAAAACAAAATGACTACAGGGAAATGATTCACTCTCCACACTGAAGATGGACCGTCTCATTCTGTCAAAAATAATCCTGAACTGTATTCAGCCGTGTCGGTTTGCCTTGCATAAGCAGGTATTGAACTTCATTGATGGCGGCGTTATAGAAAACACAAGGACAGAGAGTGGGGGCTGAGAGTTCTCTGCATCTGCTCTTGGTGCAAAGATGAGGAGGCAAGCTCATTTGCGAGGAAGAGGTCGTACAAACAAAACGAGGAGCTACACTGAAGCTTGTTATATAATCCAATACCTTGCTGTTTTCTTACCCGCAGATACACGAGCAAATGTACTGACCTTGAATTCAAAATTGCCCAACCCTATTTGATCAAAAAAATCCTTCCTTCCGTTTGATAAGTTGAGAAATCATAATCTTCTGTTCTGCCTCAAAGCAGTCTCCGCTGCTATCGCACTGTAAACAGTGTTTTTGCTGAGTACCTGAACCCAGAGCAGCCTTCTCACCACCCAAGGAGAATGCCTTTGACTAATCCCCAAGGCTTTCTTATCAAGTGTGATTGAATAGAGCTTTCAGTCCCCAGAAGACAGGCTAACCTTTATCTTGCCTATTTTCTATTTCTGCATTTCCTTCTTTTCTCTCCACAACAAGGTGTTCATGGGAAAAGAAGACCTGTTAACTGTTTACATCCTCCAATATGCACATCCGTTCCCCCGGTGGGCGTGCGTTTGAAACATGAAAGGCTCAGAACAAAATGAAAAATTTCCACTCCATTTGCCATGCAGCCGATCAGCGCGCAGTGACCCAGATAAAGAGTGTGATATTGATGATGACAGCAATAAAGACGTATTTTCACCACAAGCCTTTCCTTCTAATTAGGTTGATTTGCGGAGAAAATAAATGTATTTTGACAAAATGCAAAAGAGGTGGTGTGCTGGAAGGATTAGACAAGAGAGTGTGACAGGAGAAGGGGGGGGGGGGTTAAGTGAGTCCACTGTAGGGGAATGGGTGACAGTTACCACTGAAATGAGATTGATTGGCTTCAGGTGCCTCTTAAATACAGCATTTGGTTAAAGTAATTCTTCAAGGTCAAGTAAGTGATACCTTTGATGATGCAGTTTTTGCATCCCTTGACGAGCCCCTGCACTTCAGACAAACTACGTTGTGTACAGTATTAAAGGTGTAGGTCTATCCATTTCTGGCTGCACATTAACTGCTGGTGTATTATATATTCAGGAATGCACTGAAATCTAAAGGGTGGTAGGAGTCTAAGGGCTTCTGTTGATGCTGATTGGAGTACCAAACTGCCTTTAAAAAGCCCAAGGACAATTACACTATTATAATGTGCTATCATTTGTTTTCGCTCTTTAGAAAATTTTACAATGTGAGTTACTCTAAGTGGTCATTGGGTGCTTTAAATAAAGTGAAAAAACATCATTAAATATATGCAAGAAGAACACACTTGACGTAAAAAAATTTATTTGTTCAACAGAAATTGAGTACTTCAATTTGACAATTTTTCGGTGATGAATATCTGAACGATGGACATTTACATTTCACTAATGCAGTCTTTCTCAAAGAGTGGTCCACGGACCGCTGGTGGTCCGTGAGTGAGGGTATATTGGTAAAAATGTCACATTTTAAATTAATATATTATAGTTTTAAAAGTGTTTCTCAAACTGTTTAAAAATGACTAGTATAGAGTGTAGCATAGATGTAGCATAGCTACGTAGCTACGTGGGTTTGTTTTACGATCTTACGTCATAAATGATCTGCTCGGTCAAGTGGTTCAGCGGCTACAAGTGGTTCAGCGACTACAAGCGGTTCAGCAGCTAAAAGTGGTTCAGCCGCAGCGACAACAAGTGATTGTGTGTGCGTTTGAGAACCCCTGAAGTAAAAAGCTTGGCTGTAAAAAAAACTTAATTTCCCTGAAAAAAGCTTGGATGTCAAAATACTTAATTTTTATGGAAAAAAAATTATTAAAAAAAAATACTTAATTTTCATGAAAAAAGCTTTGATGCAAAAAAAACCCTTCATTTTCATGAAAAAAGCTTTGATGTCAAAAAAAACTTAATTTTCATAAAAAATTATTGAATGTCAAAAAAAAGCTAATTTTCATGGAAAAAATGTATTTAAAAAAAGTAAATTTTCATGAAAAAAGCTTGGATGTCAAAAAAAAAACAAAATTTTCTTCAAAAAAGCTTGTATTTGAAAAAATTCTAAATATTTTTATGAAAAAACCTTGGATGTGAAAAATACTAAATGTTTTAATGAAAAAACCTTGGATGTGAAAAAAAAACCTTAATCTTCATGAAAAAAAAAACTTAATTTTCTTGACAAAAGCTTGAATGTGAAAAAATATTTCATGAAATATTTTCATGAAAAAAGCTTGGAAGTGAAAAAAAAACACCTTCATTTTCATGAAAAAAGCTTGTATGAGAAAAAAATATAAAACATTTTAATGAAAAAAGCTTGTATGTGAGAAAATACTAAATTTAAACAGTCAATATAAAATACTTTATAATGTGTTATGGTTATTGTTATAAAGCATTATGAATATTTATAAATGCTTAAATATTAAGCAATAATGAATAACACTTAATCATCATCATCATCATTAAATATTATAATTATACAGAGCAGCAACTATAAGCAGGTTATAATGCATTATAAGTATGATTATAATACATTAGAGACATGGGTGTCATATCAATTCTTATCAACTATTTCTTTCCTGTTTTTTTTGTTTTTTTGACAAACACAATGTTATTACTGTGGCGGGTGGAACTTTTTATCAAAATAGCCATACATGAATATATAACATGAAAAATATAATAACGTGTTAAAAACCAGCAAAAGTCGCTGGCAAATGATTGGAAATAAAACAATTTATACATTTTTAATACCCCCTTTTGATATTTCTTACATGGCTTACATAAAATAGCCCCAAAATATTATTATATGCAATTAAGAGCAATTCATTCGATGAATTAATTAGCATATTATGTCATTAATTTGATTTAAAAATGTTAAGCAATTGGCAGCTGCTAATTATGTGAGGAATTAAAGAATAAATTAATATAAATATGTTGCAGTCCCCCCCGTCCATTTAGTCTTAAGGATGAACACTTTTAATGTCATAGAGCAGGTTGGGAGTGTGGCCAGAGTGGACAGGAAGCAATCAAGCAAGTAGTAAGCAGGTCAGCATCCAAAGTGCCAGGAGGAACAGTCATGCACGGCAGCACTGAAATACCAACCTCTACACTTCCTCCTGGAGGGGGGATGAAATCAGCTGCCGCATTAGGTTTCCACAACAGAGGGGGAGATGGGGGATGTCACCCCGCAGCAATCCAGTGCACACTCAGCAGGTGTTGACATCTAGATTAACCTTGGGACGGCTGTGAGTCCAATTCCTCTGGAAAGCAGTGTCTTATTAGAATGCACACAGAGAGTTTGTATCCCTTCCCCGGCTTCTAAGGCTCCCAGGTACTGCCCCTCATTCACCGGCCTGTCAATCAAAGGGTCATCAGGGCATTGCTGCAGGGAAGTGGGAAACTTGGAGGCTGGCTGGGACTTTTAACCCAACAATAACTGAGTCCCTCCTAATTCATATTACCTTGACTGCTCCTACAGGAGCTTTTCAAGTCCATTCATGAGGGAGCAGCGCCACAATAAAACTCAGTATGAAGTATGTACGACTTGACCCTTACAGTACACGCCTGGGAATATTTCTCACATTCCTACATACCTTTGCGACCACAATTTATTCAGAGCAGTAACAACATGTCACTGTTGTGGTAAATGCAGCACGGTTGTTGTGTTCCACTATTTTTGCCAATCAAGTCAACTGAGTTCAATTTGTCTGACTCGTGATCCAATTCTGCTTCTAAATTATGTCCTTACTTGGCACAACGATATTATGTTCAGACACATTTTCATTTCCCTCCTTATATCACATCCAGTGCTGCTTTTCAGAGTACCTGTCACTATTACTGTGCATTCCTTGGGTCACTACTTACCCTATTTTTAAGAAAGACGTCAAGACACTTTACAACAATTTTGACATTTTGACATTTTAAAAACAAATGAAGGAAGATTAATTATGAGATGTTAAATAAACTGTATAATCACTATACTGAATTTCAATTGCATTACACTTTATATATTAGTACATCTGCTAATGAGGTAATGTCTTCGGTTTGTTTGTTTGGTGGTTGGTTTGTTTGTTTATCAGCAGGATTATAGAATAACTAGTGGCTGATTTTCACGAAACTTGGTGGAACGGTGTGGCATGGGCCAAGAAAGAACCCATTACATTCTGGAGCGGATCCAAATCGTGGGGCAGATCCATGCATTATTTTTCACTTATTGAAATGGCTCTGGCCGAGGTCTGCGCTCTCGAACCCTTCTAGTTTATTGTATTGGAGAGTTGAAAACATTTCTGATGTGTGCAGCGATTTAGAGCAACGTTGGAATAGGGCTGCGGCTAAGAATTATTAGCGATTAATCTGCTTTGTGTACTTATTTTCACGATTAATCAGTTGTTTTATCCATAAAATGAAAGACGTGACGTCTTCAAATTGCTTGTTTTGTATGATGAACCCAAAATCCAAAGAAAATTAATTTACTGTCATTCATGACAAAGAAACAGCAGTAAACCTTCACATTTAGCAGCTGAAACCAGTGTCCTCAGACTTATTGATGAATGTACATACTAATCGTTTCAGCTCCAGAACCAGGCGAGTGAGTCTCTCGTGGCCCAAGAAGCACGTTTTACTTTAAGCCTTTTCAAAACAACATTGCTGGCTTTTAAAGGGAATGGGATGTGACACTCAGATTTGGTTTAATTCCTGTTGCCAAAAACACACCTGTGATTAATTAAGAGACTAAATACAACCCTTTTACGCTCAGATTACGCGTTGTTTAACTCGCAAAAGTGGAGTTAGACGTGACCTAAATGCACTCTGTGTGCTATCGATCGTTTGAATAGTCTCCTGTTATACTGCAGAGCAGAATGACATGGACACTGTGTGTGTGAACTAGTAAACAGGGTCTTTTCCACCAACAACGTGATAGGCAAGATTGAAGCCTGTAACCATGGTAACTGCATATAACAAAGATGGCGACGGCTGTGCCCTCAAAAGAAGTATCACTAATGAAATTAGACTAAAATGTTTTCCATTTTTGTTCGACAAATGGACACTAATGCACATGTTTATTTACCAGGGTCCAAGAAATATATTCGGCAAATGGACTGCATTTATATTATATATATATCTATATTTTTTTTATATTTATATTTTACAACACAAGTTGGCAGTCACACACACATAAATACACTGCCGGCAGAGGCTACCATACAAGCTGCCAAGGACACTTGGACACGTAGACTGCAGGGTGTAAATGAGTGATGATGATGATGGTAATTAGTGACAAATAATAGTATATGTGTTTGTATAATATAGTTTATGGTAACACATGATAAAAACATCGCACGAAAGGAGATATCAATTATTTCCAGCACAGTTCTTGGGCAGAAACATGTGACTCGGAGTTGTTTGTGAAGACTGAATATATACCTGGCTGCCTTTTTTTTATTGTCAACAAACACATTGCTGACAGACATGGAGCTGCATGTCTCACCCACAACGGGGATCGGCTTGTTGAGCAACATGTCAGACATCTCCTTGGAGACGATCAGCTTTGTTTTTTCTTCACACTACAACCATATGTCTGTTAATTAACCCATGAACCAAATGCTATTTTCCTATAACAGACAACACGCATGTTAACTTACAAAACTGTATTAATATTCTCTTGAACTCACGAGTCCCACAGTGGAAGTAACACAAGCTGTTGCCATAGCAACTCCGAGAAAATGTCATTTCAGACGGGGGATCAGTTGATCAGTCCTGATGAGTATGGACAACGTTGTACATTAAGTCCTTCGACATGAGGATGAATGAAACATCATAACAATAACATACCTTTCAAAACAAGGTTACAAAGAATTGTTTTCAGAAAAAAGCTCATATGTGTCCGCTGTAGTCACAATAAATGAATCACAATTTAGAAAGATGCCTCCTGTAAAGGGGAGAATGTTAAGCACTTTGTTGTCCAGTGGTGCCTTATAAAGGCTATAACTGGTAAACGAATAGAGTTACATTTTTTAGGAGGTCATATAAGCAACCATGACAATTTCCAAGGTGTTTTAAATGCAGGCTCAGATTACAGGAGTTTTAAATTCCTCAATCTTTGTCCATGTAATTAAGATGGACAGTTGTTTATGTAGGTCTCACCTTTTACCATCTGAATTGCTCGTCAGGAACAGCAAAGGTCAGTTTACTCGTCATGAGAGGTATTACTCCGCCTGATAAAACAGTTGTATAATGTCTTTTTGTGGCTCTGCAGGGAGCTTTGTCATGTCTGAGAAAAGTAACCATAATGATGTCATCAGGGTTATCTCTGCATGGACTTTGGAGAAAAAAGATTTGTAACGGAGTGTTTGCGTTACAAGCCGGGGGAATGCACTTTGAAGAAAATGGGAATTTACCAGCCAGCGAGGGTCAAACCAAACCATGTTGTCGGCTAAAAGGCAACAAAAATATTTTAAATAATTTTACATAAAGCTACCGTGTGAGGAGTGGCGAATAAACAGATTTGGACACAATCTGAAATTGAGGAAAATCTATACAAGCATATCTTATATGGATCGATTCGTATGGACCCACAGACACCAGGAACAAATAATTTGTTTCTGAGACATACGGTTCTAAAGTTACAGGCCAAGACGTGAAATGTGTTGTTATAGCGCCACCATCTGGTCAAATGGCACCACACTCGTGACTCCACACTGCACTTCCCTGGGTCCTCAGCAGTACACCCACCAACACACACACACACATACACACATACACACATACATACACACATACACACAAACATACATACATACATACACAAACATGCATACACACATACACACAAACATACATACATACATACATACACACATACACACAAACATACATACATACACAAAAATACATACACACACACACACACACACACACACACATGCACATGCAGTCAATCAGGCAACGCTGCTCACAGTTTAGTGCGCTAATGTTCCTACAAACATTGCAATGTAACAACAAAACCAGTGAAGATTGCTGGGAAGCGTCATGGATATGAATGATGAAAGCTTTAAATCATTTAAAAGATCAACTTTACAAATGCTTTATGAGGAAGGAAACACACTCATAAAACATTTGTTAGACCTCAAGGATACACACAATGTCTCTTTGTGAGAAATAACGAAAGCAAGCATAACTTAAAACTCCACAGGGCACCTTTAATGTCTTTTGTTTTATGTATTTGTGGCAATGCAAAATCATTATCGCATTAACACATAATGTGAAACATTCTGGAACAATCCACCCAGGATTCTTCCCGTTTCAACCAAGCTTGGATTTAGTTACTCCAGTAACTGAACTGTCAAGTGCAGTAAAATGTGCAGAAAGCCCGAGTCCTCAGAAAGCTCCGGGTGTGTACAGTGTGTCTGTCATGCAGCTACTTCATCTGTCATCTCTTGCCGTGGGTTTGCTCAGAAAGCGCTGATGTTACCGTCCACATTCCCACAAACATTTGAACACGTTTAAGTGTTAACATGTGTTTAAGCGACCATGTATCTGTCATAGTTGGTGTATGTTTTATATTTTATTGTGTCTGTAGAACAAACAGCAACACAAATGTGAAAACTGCCAGCTGTGTTGTGGTGTTTGAAAAAAAATGTTTTGAAGGATGAAGTAGATTAAAGACAGAGTTCCCTTTAATTTAATTTAATAACATTTGGGTCAAAAGTCACGATGTTATTCTTGTTGCAACAACGTGGTAAGTTTACTCAGCTGTGAGCTTGCTGACTGGCTGATGCTCGCACGCTGTGAATGACATGAAGTAGAAGTTTTACACTAACCCCCCCCGCCTGCCCTCCAGCAACACAAAACTCAAAGTTTGATAGAGCATGTCTCTCAGTTTGGTCATGGGGGAGCAGAAGATTAAACAGTGTTAAGGATACTCTCGATGGCATTAGGAGCTCTGCGGGGCGGCGGAGCAACCTGTCTCATGCACTACTGTCAGTATAGTGACAGTTTGAGCCAACTGAACTTTTTAAATACTCACTATTGTAGCCCACAGACCATAAAGTCTTGACACATTGGTTAGAGCATCTGCCGCATAATCGTAACGTCCCAGGTTCAGTTCCAGTTTTGGGACCCGGTCCCTCTCTCTATATCTATACTGTCACTCAAAGGCAAGAATGGCACACAAAAAAGAGAGAGACTATTCCTCTTTATTTTGGCCATGCAATATAATTATGTACCTGTGCCAGACCTTAAAGTTTGGAGATTAATTACACTGTCCTTAAATGTTCACTCAACTTTATTGCTGTGCAAAAGTCCAGGACTTCAACCTATACAGGCATTTTGATCCGGGATTATGGATGTGTGATGGAAGGATTAAGACCCAATTAACTTGAGGGCTTTGAATGATGATGATGTTTGAATGAAGACTTTTCTTCCCTTTTTCTTCGGCCTCTTTAGAGTGGAGCACCGGAGCAAATATTTTTAAGATCTATAGTCCATTAACAGTAGGATTTTCAACAAATCACTTCTCAGGCAGCTCACAGGCATTTGCTAGATATTCTGCCATTGTGTGTGTGTGTGTGTGTGTGTGTGTGTGTGTGTGTGTGTGTGTGCACAGCAACACTGCCCACTCTGTATGGCTGTGAAGGCGTTGGTTCATATTTTGGGAGATATACAGATTAGACATGCTCTAAATTCAAATAGCCTCACAGCTCAGTAATTCCAACGTCTTACTAACATTCACTTTCTGTGTGTGTGTGTGTGTGTGTGTTTTTGTGTGTGTGTGCGTTACGTGCATGTGTGCATATGTTGATGTCAATATAATAATATGATTTTGCATTAACCATAAATTTCTCTTTTTTCCTCCACTCTCAGACTTGGCTGTGACATTATTGTAAATCCTTCAGTGGCGATACAGTAGCAGTACATCACACTCAGAGAGCCAGCCCCCCTCCTCAGAGCCAACCCCCCCCTCACACACACACGCACACACACACACACGCACACACACACACACACACACACACACGCATGCACACACACACACACTTACTCATCCAGATTCTTTATCTTTTATCCTCAACTGCCCTCTTCTTTCAGAGATTAAATTTTACAATCAAACTTTCCCTTTGTTAGAAAAGAGCACACTGCTTTCTGCGACTGCCAAAGTAGGCTGAATATAAAAAAAAATATGCAACAACCTGACAGCACCTTCTACAGCAGAAAAAAAGTCTCTTTTTCCTTTTTTTGGATTGAATAATGTATAAAGGCTTATAAGACTCTCCCTGGCCACGGTGGTGTTACTTTCCCCATATTATTTATTCAGCATGTCGAACCTTAGGCCCCATTAGCGTCGGGAAAGTAGAGCTATTTCCTCCGCTCTTCATGTTCAAACACAGGCCCGACGTAGAAGAAACCCACTGTGAGTCATGTGTCTGCCTTCTCTGTATGCTCTGCGCTCCTTTTGGCAAATTAAGGCAAGATTTCATAGCTTTAAACTACAGATAGCATGCACTGCCACAGGCAGTAGAGTACCGGGGTTTGCCATATTTGTTTACAGGATGTGACATTGTTGCTCTGCACCTCTTTGATCCGCCTTGTCTTTTTTATGTTGGCTTGTCTCTGTGAATCAGCGATGGAGAACAGAGTGTGTTTATTTCTCTGAAATGTGCTGTGCTCCAGCCGTCACCTGGATGAGGTGATTTGTATGTACCGCCCCTGCACATATCAAGTATAATGCCTTGAGTGTTCATTTCATATCACGATCCCAAGCGTTGTACTGCAATTGAATCCGGGCATTTTTTATTTTTTTTATTCCTTTGTGTCTGACTGCCTTTGACATGTTGTCAGCGTGGAAATTCACAGCACCCTGCCACTCTTCCTCCAGCAACCTCTTGATGTGCCACAGTGAGAGTCGTGTCATGAATAAACATGCTGAAGTACAAAGGGATGAGTGTTGGTTAGAGATGAGATAGACAGTTTACATGTGTTGGAAAGGGAGGGTCTGCGGAGAAGGGAGTGACAGGGGTCATGGAGCCAAAAAAAAGCTCCACCAAGATCTGTTTTTTTTTTTTGACTATTTGAATGTCTAGCAATGGTTAAGAAATGCTCGCGGGAAACTCTGGTTGTGACTCCTGCTGCTGCTCTGCGATTACTGAAATCCTGTTTGTAGCACTCCCTCGAAAAAGTTGAAATATTTTTTTTTTTTTACTTCTAGGACTTGGCTCTCCGAGTGGTAAAGACATGCTGAGCTCTAAGTATTGTCAGGAACAAGCAACAATACCTTCTTCAGTTTCTAAATAATCTGGAGAGAGAGAGAGAGAGAGAGAGAGAGAGAGAGAGAGAGAGAGAGAGAAAACATGGTGCTTTTAACTGAGAGGCTCCCGGAGTCTTGGCAGCATTCAGAGGCTCGTGCTGTTGTCAGAAAACCTCATCCCATGTCAGACTGCGAGGCCAAAGACCTGCGCAGTGTCTTCTGGGAGTCCTCGAGCACTGACCCTTTTTTAGGGCGCGTACCTAGAATAGACACAATTGATAATCCTCACTCATTTTACCAAAGCCTCGTCCTCTCGCTGTGAGCTTTTAAACTATTTTCATCCACAAGAAAGTTATCTGAGCACGTGAGCACTGCTGTCATTGACCATTCGTTAAACCCTTTCCCCGAAACACCCGTGACTGTTTTGGTTTTTCTTCACATGCCGAAGCGCTGTGCGAGCGATACTTGGTTTCTAAAGAGTTTGGAGGAAGTTAGCTGCAAATGTTTGCATGCCAAGTTTAGCGACTTACAGAAGTAACCTACATCAGACGCACTAAAATCCGAAAGACGCACTAAAGTCATATGGACTCTGTTTTCCCCTGATAATGCTACATTAAGAACAAAATGTTGATTTAAATAAAATAGTTATTCTTAATTCTCTGATTTGGTGAAATGTGTGAGGGACTGGAAGGGGAAGCAACGGAGTTAAGAAGCATTTATTTAAAAAACATTAAAGTTTCACACCATTTCTGACTCAATAAGTTTTCTTATTACTTCAAATTAGATTTGTATATTGTTTTATAAAGAAGGTTTACGAATTTTTATGATTTGATTTGTTTGATTATTTCAATACATGAATACACATTCACGAATATTACCACATAACATCAAGTACGAGTTTAACACTACAATTAGTCAATTAACTATTATTAACTTGATTGTCTACCTTTATCCACTTCTGCCCATAAAGAGTAATATACATGCTTTAGTATTAAACAACACGGCCTGTCCATCACCTTTTTGAGCGGATTATAGAATGAGTCTCACATTCAGCTGCTTTCACATGCATGTGGCACACACTCTGCCTGTCTCTTATCCTCTGCGGGTTGTGAATGAATAGGAGGGAGCTCTGAATAGCAGCTGCTGAATGCTATGGTGGCTAGCAAAGCGGCAGGGAGATGTTATCAGGGGGGGAAAAAATAGTGTCTCCTGGTTGATTTTCTAGTCATGTCGTCTGCTTGTCTGACTGCAGAACAGCAGATAGTGTCAGAAGAGGCCCGAGGGATCGGCCGCTAACAGATCAACCAGGAAAACATTTTCTCAGTGACATGCTGTCTGAGCATGCTGTGTTTTCACCGGGCCATCAAAGCCAATTATCCACATTGATTTTCTAATATTTGTAGTATTCAAAGCTGCACTGTGTTCACTTTGTATATAGAGGCAGCCGGCTTATTAAATCAAAGGTTTGGGCTGTAACAGGGAAATGTATTCCGATACCTGAGATGCTATCGATTAATCCCTGTTTGCCTAAACTAGATGGTATGGACACTGATGCGGCAGGAAATCTGAGCAGAAAGCTTTACTTAACAACGTGAGTCATTCTTACGTCATTTCTGGGCGCTGAAATCCAAATTCTATGCAGCTTTGGCTGTGTTCGAAATCGCATATTAATGTATTGCATACTAACGTACTGCATATTAACGTACTGCATATTAACGACCTGCATACTAAGGTACG